>PITA01023299.1:0-28506 GCA_004023965.1 Spilogale gracilis
TGGCATTGAAAGTATAGATTGCTCTGGGCAGTATAGACATTTTGACAATGTTTATTCTTCCGATCCATGAGCATGGAATGCTCTTCCATCTTTTTGTGTCTTCTTCAATTTCTTTCATGAGTGTTCTGTAGTTCTTCGAGTATAGATCCTTGACTTCTTTGGTTAGGTTTATTCCTAAGTATCTTATGGTTTTTGGTGTGCATTTCTCCTTTTTCAAGCCAGTCAGGAAAGGCCCTTCCGTAGAAATTAACAAGCATCTCCTTTCCTGAGACTGAAATCTGAAAGTTTCAAGATAACATTTTTTTAAAAATCTGTGTCTGGGGTTCCTTTTTTAAGCACCTTTTTTTAAAAATAAAATTCTCAGTGTGACCAGAACAAACACAGACTGGGTAAAAGATGTTTCTGCCAAGTTGTGAGATTGACGTGAATTAAAGTAGCTGAAACGTTAGCCCATGTTATTGTAATCTGGAGTGTTAACGCGTGCCCTTCATCTAAGAAATGCAAAATATTTTCAAAACAAGCATCTGGTGACACTCAGCAGGGTCATATCAGTACAGCTCTCTAGAGGAGGTAATTTGTCATGTAGGGACTTTGGGATATTTTGCTGAAATACTGACCTTTTATTTCTTAATGCAGCCCAGAATTCATAATTCTTTGATGAACTCATTTCATGTTTTATTCTGGTAACCTGATTGCTCTCCAAAATTCTGAAGACCCTTACTATCTTTTAAGCTAGAGGGGATAGTGAAATGAGGGGCCGGAGGGAATGGTGAGCTTCGGGTGTTTTGATTGAATAGCCTTTCTCACTGTTTTGGAATCGCCATTGGTACTGCTAACGGCGGGCACCTTGTATCCTGTCCTTAAATTTGGGTTCTTCGGTATCCTTCCCCCCATGGACTCTTAGAGTGCACCTTTCATAACCTGTAGATTAGTTTAATTTTTCTGCAATGATGAAAACATCAAAGAGCTTCAGACACTTGAGCTCCCAGCCCTACTGAAGCAGAAATAAATAAGCCCCAAAAGGAAAGGTGAGGGGGAGCCTCCAAGAGATCCAGTGGCAAAGCCTCTGTGGGAATTATGGACGAACAATGGTATTTCTGCTCACCAGATATGTGAGCACAGAAGGGGGATCCAAATCTGAGGCTGGACAAAAACAAGCAGCAGACGTTTTGACTTCTCATATCGAAATTGGTCAGAAGGTGAACCAACTGTTCTTTTCAAATTATTTCCAAGAGAGCTTCCCACTTAACTGGAGACCTTCGTTCAGCTGGTCTTTTGTCTTCTATTCCTTTTATTTCCTTTGGGGTTTTTCTGTTTGTTTCATCTTTTTATAAAGATGCTTAGCTTCTGGGTCTCATCATTTCTCAAACTTCAATGACATTTTCGGTTTCTTTGTATTTAGTAGGTAATTTGTAGGCATCTGATATCTCCTAGTTCCCTTTTTAACACCAATATCAACAGTAGTATCTACCTACATTCTTTCTTTTTTTTTTTAATTTAGTTCTCCCTCCAGCTCCAGTTCCCTCTGTTACTCTGAGGCTGCTCAAATCTCTGACTCATCTTTCACTGCATGCTGCCTACCTTCACCGAGGGAAAAAAGAAGACCCATCTCTGAAAGGGGGGCTATTTCAAAGTTCTCCATTGAAGGAGCATCTGGGGGGCTCAGTCAGTTGAATGTCAGACTTCAGCTCAAGTCATGAGCTCAGGGTCTTGGAATCTGCTGGCTTCCAGCTCCACACTCAGCAGGGAGTCTGCTCCCTACTTCCCCAGAACCCATCTCCCAACTCATGCTCTCTCTCTTTTTCTCAAATAAATAAAATATTTTTAAAAAGATTTTATTTATTTATTTGACAGAGAGATCACAAGTAGGCAGAGAGGCAGGCAGAGAGAATGTGGAGGAAATAGGCTCCCTGCTGAGCAGAGAGCCCAATGTGGGCCTCAATCCCAGGACCCTGAGATCATGACCTGAGCTGAAGGCAGAGGCTTTAACACACTGAGCCACCCAGGTGCCCAAATAAATAAAATCTTAAAAAAGTTCTCCATTGGCCCAATTTCTGCAGATTCATAGCCCAAACAAATACACATAAATGGAAGCTGAATGATTATCTCATAAATATTGGAGAAGACAGTTAATGAAGGGCAATATGTACTCGTATGCTTAATTATCTTTATGATTAACAGAAAAACGTTTGACTTTCATAGGACAAAAACATTTTTAGTTCACCAAAGCAAAAGATTAAGTTTTTTGTGCAGCCAACTGTTTTCTGCCTAAAGGGAGACCATTTTAAGGAAAGAACACAAAATCACAAATATAAAATTAGAAACCAAAGGGAATATATGTGTGGAAAGAGATAATACAAAATACAGAAAATACACACTCCACAAATACACAAAATACACAATACAGAAAGATAATATATTTTATTAATTGCCTGATAAATGTAATAAACTTTTCCCTTTCTTTGCTTCTATTCTGGAAAAAGTATACAAAATTAATTGTAACACAAGAGGAATTAAAATACGGTTTTAAGTTGTTGCTGCTTTGTACGGAGCCATGAAGCATAAACGAATTACTCTTATAGTACATCGATTAAGTTGATGAATATGTGTAGGTATTTGCCATCCCGGCACTTATTTCTTCAGTCTGTATTTCTACATTGTTGGCCAATTTGTGTATGATTTCATCTGGAACTGCACAATGATCTAAGGACAAGATATGTCAGATATTCTATGAGGGTATCTGATGTATCGGAAGACAGTAAGCAGTATGTCGAAGGGGACTCATTCTCTGTAATATTTCTAAAGTCTGTGACTTATAAACACAGGAATTCTTGGGTCAAATTTTATTTTGTGTGATTCTCAACCAAAAGAAAGGAAAAAATATGATGGACTATAATCTAAAATATACAAAGAACTCTTAAAACTCACCAGTAAAGAGGCGCCTGGGTGGCTCAGTTGGTTAAGCGACTGCCTTCGGCTCAGGTCATGATCCCAGAGACCCGGGATCGAGTCCCACATTGGGCTGCCTGCTCGGTGGGGGGCCTGCTTCTCCCTCTCTCACTCCCCCTGCTTGTTTTCCCTCTCTAGCTGTGTTTCTTTCTGTCAAATAAATAAAATCTAAAAAAAAAAAAAAAAAAAAAAAAAAAAAAAAAAAAAAAAAAAAAAAAAAAACTCACCAGTAAGAAAATAAACAACCAGATTAAAAAAATGGACAAAAGGCCTGAACAGAGACCTTACCAAAAATATACACAGATGGCAATAGGCATATGAAAATATTCTCCACATAATATGTCATCAAGGAGTTACAAATTGAAACAATGAAATACCACCTTATACCTACTAGGATGGCCAAAATCCAAAACACTGACATTACCAAATGCTGGTGAGAACATGGAGCATCAGGAAGTCTTATTCACTGCTGGTGGGAATGCAAAATGATACAGCGACTTTAGAAAACAGTTTTGTGGTTTCTTACAAAATTAAACATACTCTCACCATACAATCCAGCAATTGTACTTCTTGGTCCCCCCCCCCCCCACAAAAGTTGAAAACTTATGTCCACACAAAACCTGCATGTGGATATTTATAACAGCTTTATTCAGAATTGGCAAAACTTGAAAGCAACCAAGATGTCCTTCAGCAGGTAAACTGATAAATATACCATAGTACAACCAGACAATGGAATATTATTCAGGGCTAAAAACCAAGAAGCTCCTAGGCCATGAAAAGACAGGCTTAAATGCATATTACTAAGTGAAAAGAACCAGTCTGAAAAGACTTTATACTTGTGACTCCAACTATCTGACATTCTGGGAAAGGTAGAACTATGGGACGATAATGAGATTGGTGGTTGCCAGGGGTGGGAGGAAGGAAGCCAGAAGGAGGCAGAGCACAGAGGATTTTTAGGGCAATGCAACTACTCTATATGATACTGTAATGATATACATGTCATTGTGAAATTGTCCAAACCCATAGAATATACAACACCTAGTGTGAGCCCTAAAATATTCAATGAACTTTCCAATGATAATGATAGGGTAACATAGGTTCATCATTTGTAACAGAAAATCCCCTTGGTGGAGGATGTTGATAATAAGGGAGTCTATGCATGTGTGGGACAGGGGATATAGGAGAATCTCTATACTGTCCCCTCAATTTTGCCATTAACCTAAAATTTCTCTAAAATACAAAGTCTAGAGAGCCTGGTGGTGGGTACTGGGGACACCTAAAGCGGGGAGCACTGGGTGTGGGGAATGGGGAATGAATCTTGAAACACTGGAAAAAAAAAATTTTAGTAACAATAAAAAAAAATAATAAAAAAAAAAAATTAAAAAAAAAAAAAATAAAAAATAAAATAAAATAAAATACAAAGTCTATTTCAAAATAAATATATAAAATAAATTAGTTTTTGAAAAAAGAAGGGTTATTTGGAATATTATAGATAAAATTATACTCGGCCATGGGAATTAAAGTCGCTTGCTCTGCATTAGGGTCTTAAGCATATTTGAAATAATATTGGAAAACATGGCAAAGCTATGAAAAGGATTTTCAGTCATATGTCAAAAGAGCTATGTTTTATTTTGTCAAATAATGACTCTTTTTATCTCCTACTTCATTCCATCAGCTTCTTCCACTTAGCAACAAGACAGCGATCATTTTATTTATCCACATAAATCTTCCTTTTCTATAATCTTCATTTTCTATAATTTTATTATTTAAAACATAGGATTATATTTGCCAATACAACAACTTTCAATTTTCCAAGGCCAGACAGATATTTATGTTAAATTTTTACAGCTGGACAAAAAAACCAAAGAAATACAAATTTTTGAACAAAACTAAAATAACTATGAATTAGCTAAAATAGCTACCTATTTAATTATATTTCATTGTGATACTACATAGTAACTTAAACTTTTTTTCTGTTGTACACTCATTAATTCAACAAATATTTGCTATACATGGAACCTGAAGCTTGGTGGGCCATGATTCAAATAAATAAATATTTATTGTACCAGCAAACCACGATCGGTGCCATGAAGAAAATGTCTGGAGGATTTAATAACAGGAAGATCCAACCCAGTTATTTTTTGAGGAGTTGGAGGATTGAGAGATGGTTGGGTGGGGGGAAGGTTTCACAAAGCAAATGGCATTTGACTTGAGCCTAGAGTCTGAAGAATTATAAACGAGGCTAAAAGGCAGAAATGAACAGGTAGAGGGCATAGTCTATGAGAAGGTCTTAAGAAAGCTAGGAGCACTGGGGCACCTGGGTAGGCTCAGTTGGCTAAGCGACCACTCCTGATTTCTTCTCAGGTCATGAACTCAGGGTCATGGGATCAAGTCCCATGCCCACCGAGTTCCAGCTCTGTGCTGAGCACAGAGTCGGCTTGTCCCTCTCCCTCCCCCCACTTGCATGCTTTCTCCCTCTCTCTCACAAATAAATAAAAGAACTCTCTAAAGAAAAAAAGAAAGTTAGGATCATTGTCAGTTAAAAGACTAGAGTGATACTTCTCTAAGTACATCATTTTTATCACTTTGACTTCTGAACTTTGTTATTGTTAATATTCATAAAATAATATATTTTATTCCTAAGAAGGAACACAAACTAAAACAAATGAACTTTACTATATTTTAAAAGAATAACATAACCACATTTGAGGTGGGAGAGTGGGGGAGACAGTCAGATAGGACTGTCACTTTTGAATACAGCATTTTAACATTTTAACTTTATTCTAAAAGGAAAGAACAGTATGAACACATGTGTTTTTTTTAAGATTTTATTTATTTATTTGACAGAGAGAAACACAGCTAGAGAGGGAACAAAGCAGGGGGAGTGAGAGAGGGAGAAGCAGGCTTCCCGCCGAGCATGGGGCCCGATGTGGGAATTGATCCCGGGTCTCTGGGATCATGACCTGAGCCGAAGGCAGTCGCTTAACCACCTGAGCCACCCAGGCACCCTGAACACATAATTTCTAATGTAATAAGAATGTGTGTGTGTATTTGTTAGTGCTGTCTGTTGAGAAGACCTAGAAGTAATCAGTCCTCAATAGCAATAAGAGCTATTAATGCCCAAATTTTGGCTTCTAAACATATTTTCTATTAAAAGAAATTGAGGTTCCTTGGAGAAATGGCTGATACCAGCCCGAAGCAGAGAAAACATAAGAGGAACCTCAACCATCTTGTCACATAATCTTAAGAAAGCAGTTCAAAAATAGTGGGGATGCCAGGGCCTCCTGGGTGGCTCAGTCGTTAAGCATCTGCCGTCGGCTCAGATCATGATCCCAGGGTCCTGGGACCAAGCCCTGCATCAGGGTGCCTGCTTGGCAGAAAGCCTGCTTTTCCCTCTCTCACTCCTCCTGCTTGTGTTCCCTCTCTGGCTATGTTTCTCTCTGTCAAATAAATAAATAAAATCTTAGAAAAAAAAAAAAGTGGGGATGCCAAAAAAAGCACAGGAACTTATTTGAAAGGTTCTTACCTAGCCAAATCTGGGACAATTTCAGGAAGAAAATAATTATATTAATAGATTAAAACCCTTTTAAAAAATAAGAATCCATAAATTCATACTAATGTAGAAAGCATAGGGATGAATAAGTGGAGGAGTGAACAGATGAATGAATGAGGGATAGGAAAAGCCTTTGTTTTTATTTTGTTTTTATTTATTCATTCATTCATTCATTCATTTATTTATTTATTTATTTTAAAGATTTTTATTTATTTGACAGAGAGAAACACAGCCAGAGAGCGAACACAAGCAGCGGGAGTGAGAGAGGGAGAAGCAGGCTTCCCGCGGAGCAGGGAGCCGGATGTGGGACTTGATCCCGGGTCTCCGGGATCATGACCTGAGCCGAAGGCAGTTGCTTAACTAACTGAGCCACCCAGGCGCCCCTATTTTATTTTATTTTATTTTATTTTATTTTATTTTATTATTTTATTTTATTATTATTTTATTTTATTTAGAGAAAACATGGTGGAGTGGGGGGAATCCTCAGAGAGAGAATCTTAATCTTAAGCATGTTCCACGCCTAGTGAAGAGACCAACATGGGGCTCAGTCTTACAACCTTGAGATCATGACCTGAGCTGAAACCAAGAGTCAGACACTTAATTAACTGAGCCACCCAGGCGTCCCAGAAAAAACTTTTATATGACAAATATAATAACTGATTCGGGCAAAAATTGTCAACGGATACTTAAACTAATAGGTGAAAGTTTGACAATGAATCAGAGATCTACATACTCTTACAAGATATCTCCTAATAAAGTATTTTTTAATTAAAAATAGAAAAACAGAAGCTTTACAATGGAGAAACCTTTAACCAAGTGATCAAAGTTCACAACATTGGTATTAAGACCAATCATTAACACGTGCCTCATGATATAGTGTGCTAAGTACTATACAGCATCACTTTTGTAGTATTCCTGCCAAAAAACTTCAAGCTAATCAGGAGCAACATTCTGCAAAAATAACTGGCCTCTATTTTCAAATGTGTCAAGGATATGAAAAACAAAAGCAGAACTGAAGATCTTTTCCAGATAAATGAGACTAAAGAGACAAAAACTAAGGGCAACCTGTGATCCCAGATTGGATAAAGGACTGGAAATTTCTTTTTCTAAAACTTGTTGTTTTAAAATTAAGAACTTCAGCTCCTCAAAAGATATTTTTAAGAGAATAAAAGGACAAGCTATATTCTGTGAGAAAATATTTAGAAATCATAAATTTGATAAAGGATTTGCATCCAGATTATATAACGAACTCTTAAAACTCAATAATAAAGAAAACAAAACAATACGATTTTTGAAAGTGGGCAAGAGATTTGAACTGACACTTTACCAAAGAACTGGGGATGGCAAGTGAGCACATGAAAAGACCCTCGACATCACTAGCTACTAGAGAAATGCCAATTAAAACCACAATGAGATACTCCTACCCATCTATTAGAATAGCTAAAATTAAAGAGTGTAAAAATTATGGCAACAATACAGAGCAACTGGAGATCTCATGCACTTCTGGGGGGAATGGAAAACAAACCACTTTGGAAGACATGCTGGCAGTGTCTTAAAACGTAAAATGGAGTGCCATTCCACGCCAAGGCATTTACCCAAGAGAAATGCAAACATGTGGCCATAAAAAAAAAAAAAAAACTTGCACATAAATGTTCATAGAAGTTTTTTTTTAGGATTTTATTTATTTATTTGACAGAGAGAGAGAGAGATCACAAATAGGCAGAGAGGCAGGCAGAGAAAGGGGGAAACAGGCTCCCCACTGAACAGAGAGCCCAATGCAGGCCTTGATCCCAGGACCCTGAGATCATGACCTGAGCTGAAGGCAGAGGCTTAACCCTCTGAGCCACCCAGGTGCCCTAGAAGTTTTATCTGTAGCAGCCACCCACTTAATCTAGTCTAACATCATCTTTAGATTTAATATAATACCTCCTGAAACACATTAAATGTTTGTGTCCTCCAAAATTCCTATGTTGAAACCCTAACCTTCCATGTGATGTACTTGCAGGTGGGGCTCTGAGAGGTAATTAGGTCCTGAAGGTGGAGCCCTCATGAATGAGATTAGCACTCTCATAAAAGGGACCCCAAAGAGCTCTCTCTCCTTCTTCCTGCCATTTAAGGATACGCTGAGATATCAGTAGTCTACAGCCTAGCAGAGGACTCTCACCAGAACCTGACCATGACCACACCCTGATCTCAGATTTCTAGCCTCCCAAACCATGCCAGCAATTTTCATTGTTTATAAGCCATTTAGTCTAAGGTACTTTGTTATAACAGCCCAGAGGAAGACACCCCCAATTGGCCTCTACATTTCTGTTCTGTCTCTAGCTGCAACAGTAATATTCTCTCAAGAGCAGCCAGGTGGCCTTTCATAGCTCTGTGTCCTCATGAATATATATGTGACCTGACTTTCCCACCCGCACCCATCTATCTGTTTGACTTCCACTTCTACAACGCTTAGGACCCTGGTCCAGCCCCATGATCTCTTTGCTGTTCCTCACACGCACCAGGCATGCTCCTTCCTTAGAGATTTTGTACTTGCTGTTTCCTCTGCCTAGACATTCTTTGCCCAAATATCTTCACTGATGCCTCCCTTCCTTCCATCTCTGCTAAAGTGCCATCTTCTCACTGAGAATTCTCCCCTCCACCCCACCCCTCACTGGGGATTCTTTTCGATAAACCTATATAAAACAGCTCGCTCCTTACCAGAGTCACCATTCCACTCCCCCTTCCCTGATGTATTTTTTTCTGTAATACTCCTCACCAGCCAACGATCGTATATTTACCATTTAGTGACTGTCTCTGTGTTCTGACCACCACTAGAATATAAGTTCCATGAGAGTAAGAATATTGCTTTGTCCACTGCTGTGTTTTTCCTAGGCACCTAGAACAGAGCCTGGCATGTAGGCATTCATTAAATTCTTGTTGATTGGGTATGTTAATATCTTTAATCTTTTTTAGACATCTATAAATTGATAAAGGTTTCCTGACATATTAGAAGAAATTTTTAAATGAAAACATTTACATTAAATTTACATTGTTTCATATTTTTATGTGCTTTTATTTTTCAAAGAAAGAGAGCAGGTACACATATGAGTGGGAAGGTGGGATGGAGGAGGAGTGAGAGGGTCAGGATGAAAGCAGGAGAGAGAGAGAATCTTAAGCAGGTGCCACAGCCCGAGGTCATGACCTGAGCCCAAATCAAGAATTGGACGCTTAACCAGGTGCCCCTTAGGTGATTTTTTTAAAAAGATTTTATTTATTTATCTGACAGAGAGAAACACAGCTAGAGAGGGAACACAAGCAGGGGGAGCGAGAGAGGGAGAAGCAGGCTTTTCGCTGAGCAGGGAGCCCATGCGGGGCTCGATCCCAGGACTCTTGGATCCTGACTTGAGCCACAGGCAGATGCTTAACGACTGAGCCACCCAGGTGCCCCTATGTGCTTTGTTTTAAAGTGACTTATCACTGTCCACCCTTTCCCTGCCTCATCCTTACCCCCTAGTTATTGAATTTTAAATGCTACAATACTCCAAGTGTCATATTATTTCCTCTACTTTGTTATCTCAAGATTTGTACAACCTGAGGAGGGGAAGAAGGATCAGAACTGGTGCTAAAATGTACAGTAGGCATTTTCCTAGTGGTTTGGGAAGGAAATAGTAATTTAAAAGGCAGAGGATAAGAGGAAAGAAAAGAAAAATGGGTCTTCCTGGAAGCACTATTTTCTAACCCTGCTTCTTGGGTTACTCAGAGAATACATGGCATTTTATAGCTGCTGCTCTTATAATGTCCTTCTCCATTATTGTGATGATTGAGAGGCATAATTTGATTACCTGCAGTTCATTGTTAAGGGCACATAGTCGTTATCATAATATATAACCGAATTAATAATAGAGCAGGAATTTGTCCAAAATAGCCGCCCGTATTGTTCAGTCTCCAGCCCCTGATTGTACACTACTGGTCACTCCTGGTTCCTAACTGGCATAATAGAAACTTCTTGCTGTGATACCATTTCTTCACACCATCCTGCTGGGGTAGCATTGCTGTTTTTACAGAAAGTTGCTTTGGAATTTGTAGAGATTCTTTGCTGCTTAAAAAAGAAAAATACAATATGACCAATGTGGAATTATGTGATCACTTAAAAAGAATCAAAGAATCAAAAATAAGAGTAAATCCCAAGAGGGGGTATTGGACAAGATTTTAAGAACATACAAGAAGCAAATCTGAGAAATTATAGAGGGAAGACTATTTTAATATTTTAAGTCTTCTTACTGGGAATGGAAGAAGGGAAATGAAGAATAGTAGATGGCAAAGGGACTCACATTTGGGTGGTTAGTTCATGAAACTGGAATGGACAAGGTTGAGATTAAATAGATACAGCGAGGCAGGGAAGTTACCCCAGTTCATTTTCAGTCTTCCTCCTCTTTGATTAACCTCCCAAATTACCATATGCCCCTCTACTATGCTTCATGAGCTAAACACTTAAAATTAAAATCTGTTTCAGTTGTTACTGCTTCCTGAAGTGGGTCATAATACTGCATATCCCAAGACTACCAAATGCAGTGTCAGGACCCAACAAACGTTTGCCATAGGTATTTTTAATACTAAAAAAAAAAAATGTACCATTTCACCAAAAACAATATGATCTACTCTTGTATTCATAGATCATCCTGCAAGATATCTGACTCCTTTCCAGAGTACCAGAAGGAAAGCGCTCTACTTTTTCCTCTTTGATGCTCTTCCCTCTTTCTTCACAGACTTAATGAAGACATCTGCCTGACAATATTCAGCTTGTCAAATTAGACAATGAACAGCCCAATCTTCCTTGTCATCTGCAAAAAAAAAAAAAAAAAAAAAAAAGGAAATCCAAAAGGATGTCAGAAATCCATACACTTTATCTTGCCCTCAGCCTAATTATAAGAAGAATGATGGATGCTAAATGGTTTTACAAGTCTCTTAATTTGGATGCTCCCTCCTGAAAAATGAATCTTTATTACTACTGAAACCCATGAGCAGCATGCATAAAACAGAGAGAGAAATTGCTTAAAAGTGGATGATAAAATATGTGGGTTTTTCACCTATTCAAATGCTTGATCCAATATGTCGAAAAGTCTACCTATTAAAGTATAGAAAGAAAGTTGAATAGGAAAGAAGGTTCCCTAAAGAGTTTTAAAATCACTTCCAAGTTTCCACAAAGAGCTAGACTTACAGATGACATGTACAGTGCTTACACACTCACATCTGTTGTTCACATAGCTCTCTTGTCTTTTATCCCCATTTGAATTTATTCCTTCTCTTCTCTTCTTCCACAACATTTCAATAGCAGCTCTACATCTAATGTAAAAAAACAGACACCATCACTTATGCCCACTTGGGAATCACTTTTTTGTGTTTATTATTATACATTCTTATTAGGCAGACAGACTTGGAAGGTATTATTTAGACTTATTTCCTGTGACAAATAAGTATAAAATGGGTATTATTTGAGATGTCCCTATGACATTTCAAAAGAAGAATGACTCAATCCAAAATACTAGTTCCTTTATGGACATTAGTCTTCAATAGCTGCCTAATTCATGCACCCTCCCCTAGCTTTTCTTTACTCTCTCCTTCTTTTTCTTTCTTTCTTTCTTAAGATTTTACTTATTTATGTATTTATTAAATTAAAGATTTTATTTATTTATTTGACAGAGAGAGAGAGATCACAGGTAGGCAGAGAGGCAGGCAGAGAGAAAAGGGGAAGCAGGCTCCCTGCTGAGCAGAGAGCCCGATGTGGGGCTCCATTCCAGGACTCTGAGATCATGAGCTGAGCTGAAGACAGAGGCTTAACCCTCTGAGCCACCCAGGCACCCCTAAATAAACTTTATACCCAATGTGGAGTATAAACTCAAAACCCTGAGTTCAAGAATCATATGCTCTACCAACTGAGCCAATCAGGTTCCCCCATGATTTTCTCTTAGAAAAATACCTCATCCTTATTGTTTGTGGTCATGGTAGATGGGCAATTGCTTATCTTTGGGGGCAAGAGGACCCAGGTCCTTTTTCTGGTAGACCCAAAGGTTGGACCTGTGACAACCTCAGCCAACCAAGTTATCTCTCCTAGAACTATGAATCTTGAGTGAATGATGCTAGAATGAAGACAATACTGTAGAGGTGATTTTGTTTCAGTGGCTTCAAAAGAGAAGAGGTGTGCTGACCAGGCATCTTTCTGTGGTCCTCTCAAGCTCCCTTTGCTCCTCTCTGTTCCCAAGCCTGGTCTTACAGCCTTGTAGCCTATTATCCCTACATACACAAGGATCATATCCATTCTGATCCCTGCCACCATAATCTTCAACTCTCTCTCTCTCTCTCTATTTTTATTTTTTATTTATTTGAGACAAAGAGAGAGCACTAGCAGGGGTGGAGGAGGGACAGAGGGAGAAGCAGGCTCCCCACTGAGCAGCTGAGAAGGGAGCACAACTCCACGCTCAGTCCCTGGACTCATGACCTGAGCCAAAGATAGATGCTTACCCGACTGAGCCACCCAGGTGCCCAAACTCTTTTGTTTAAGATAACAGCATTCAGTTTCTATTGAACACAATTAGGGAAATCAACAGACTGAGAGATAGAAGTGAATATTCAAAAGATAATTTATAAACAATTTCGGATTTCAATGGAAATACGTGTGAGAGGAAAATCTGATAGGGTGTTTTTCTACTATATAAAGAAATAGACCTCACAACTTGTAAAGAAATATTTTTGGACTTTTCCCTTTAAATACTTTCAGCATGTTTTAGAAAAATGGTAGCCAGATTTTAAAAGAAAAAGTGCAGCTATTGATGTGAGAGAGAGACTGTCCCTTCACTTTAGGACAAAGTTAGAAGGATTTTTAAACTTGGGTTTCAAAAGGGTTTTAAACTTGACATATTGTGAATCCTGAAACATTTAGAAATTTTGCTAGGTTAGGGGCACCTGGGTGGCTATCAGTTAGGCATCCGACTCTTGGTTTCTGCTTAGGTCATGATCCCAGGGTTGTGAGATGGAGCCCTGCCTCATACTCCTCGCTCAGTGGGAAGTCTGTTTGAGATTCTCTCTCTCCGTTTCCTTCTGCCCCTGGCCCTGCTTGCATGCACGTGCATGTTCTCTCTTCCTCTCTCTCAAGTAAATAAATAAATCTTAAATGAAATTTTGTTTCTTAGGTTAGGGAGAGTTCTGGATAAAAGACCAAATGATCAGAGTAATGATAGTGAAGTGAGTGGATGTGACAAGAGGAATTTTATACCAATTAATACTTTTGTTGGCAAGCAGCTAGTCATGACATGGCAGTGAGTGAAGAACTGTGACTGAGAGAAGCCCATGGATGAGAGAAGATCACATAAGAAATCAAAATGGTATGCTCATAGACAAAGTTGGATAATGACTCTATTTGGTTAATATCAGTTACTAATATTACTAATACACTTCACTATCACTAATTTTATTGGGAACTTGCCTTTGATATATGTTCCTATCACTTTAAATTTTCTTAATATTATGGGGAAAAAACCTCAAAAATTGTGAATTCTGTGATATGGTAATTTACCAAACTATGAGCAACACAGAGCTTGGACTGAATGGGATCCATGTGTGATGTGTGTGTGTGAGAAAGAGAAGCGTAAGTATACAGAAAAGCAAGGACGTCGGGGAATGGATAGAAATGCAAGCCTGAAGTGTCTGAACCAAGTTTCCTGCTGGAACGAGAGGAGAGCCAACATAAAGATTGCAAACACTTAAGGAGTATTGGGGAAGAAAAACATAACAGAATTTTTATAAGAGCTCAGGGAGACATACATGTTAAAGAGAAAGAAGAGCCAGCAAAATATAAAAATATAAAATATGCTTCTTCACTGAAGAAGGAGCAAGAGAACTAAAAGGGGATACATTATAATTGCAGTAAAGAGAGATTCAGGAGAGGCTGCACACATGTCAAGGAAATTGCTGAGAAAGAAAAGGCCCTCAAATCGAGTCATACATAAACATATGATGACATTTTTAACTTTTTCCTGATTTTTTTTTAAAGATTTTATTTATTTGACAGAGAGAAACACAGCCAGAGAGGGAACACAAGAAGGGGGAGTGAGAGAGGGAGAAGCAGGCTTCTTGCCGAGTAGGCAGCCCGATGTGGGGCTCGATCCCCGGTCTCCAGGATCATGACCTGAGCCGAAGGCAGTCGCTTAACCAACTGAGCCACCCAGGCACCCCATCTTTTTCCTGATTTTTAATGAAAAGACATTCATCGTTCAATTTGAAGAAATTCTGAAAAGCATTTGGAAGCTATCAAAGATCTATTGATGACAGTTCACTGCAACAGAACTATTTCTGGGGAATGTGCTGAATATGTCGATTTTAGTGGTAAGAATTACACAGTCAGGGACATGGAGACCTGTTAGCATCCAAAGGTGTGGGCTTGAGGAGCACACAAGAAACAAAAAGAACTGAGGTCAAAGTTAATCCTTGGGGCAATTCTATGTAACTATGATTGTTTTGTTATTGTATGTGGCAAGAAAAGCACTTTGGAGTCAAAGAAGCTTGGGTTCAGGGCCCCCCGGGTGGCTCAGTTGGTAAAACATCTGCCTTGGGCTCAAACCATGACCCCAGGTTCCTGGGATCGAGCCCCGAATCAGGCTCCCTGCTCAGCAGGAAACCTGATTCTCCCTCTGTCCCTGCTCATTCTCTCTCTTGCTCTCTCTATCTCTCAAATAAATAAATAAAACCTTAAAAAAAAAAAAGCAAAAAAGGTAGCAGCTTGGGCTGCTCTGAGCTCTGTTCAGGTTTCCTAGGTGTGGGACTGCAGACAGCTTGAGTACTTTCACCTATGAAAGGTGTGTTTGATAGTTTATGTATAGGGCTGATGAGATGTTTAATACTGGAGTTATTTTTTAATACCTGCACCGATGCAGTAAGAGCTTAGAAGCTTCAGCTTGCTGTTTCACTCCTTTCCTTGCCCCTGCCACCACCAGAAAACAAACAAATAAGGCATAGCCTCCCCATGGATACTCAAACTGAAATCTGAAGATCCTGTTTTAGATGAATCCATCTGGTTAAGGACTGTGTACTATTTAAAAAATTTAAAAATACTGAAAGATAGCACATGCAGTCTGTTAGAGGCTTCTGCCTCAGTGGACATACTTAGGAAATCCTTGGCTGAGAGCATCTTTTCGTGGAGGAGAAGGTGCATGAAAGCCCCGAACCCATTTGCAGTGGTGGTTGAGAGGCATCATCCTGTGAAGGAAAAGGCAACCTGGGGCACAGACAGATTTTGTCTCCTTTATGGTTATTTCCTAGGGACTAACTTAGAGAGTTTGGGGAGTATTTTTGGGGTGGGGGAAAGATCTGTTCGATATTCAACAATTATGACTTTCTAGAGTGCATACGGGTAAAATATAAAAGCCTTTATTAATATTCAAGCATTCATAATACCTTTTCATTTCCACATAGCCTTTATTCCCAGAGATCTCGGGACTTTGCAGGCAACATTACAATTCAAACTCAATTTATCTTCACGAGTGTGTCACTAAAGTATGTAAGGAGGCGGTATAATTCTATTATCTTCAGATTACAGATAACAGAAAGAAAGAAAAAACAGAGACAGATAAAGTAATTTATCTACGGCCTCACTACACATAAGTAGTTGAGCAGGGACTAGAACCAGTCATGTAATAGACACCTCTCCTGTCAGATAAGGACACCAGCGTCCCATCCCAGCTGGGACCTGACTTTTTCTGAATGCTTAGTACCAACACATGAAAGGAGAAGAAGATGGGATCCTACTCAGAGAAATAAAAATAAATAGTGCAGTCTCCAGCATATCACTGCAGATATAACTGCTATGGATTTGGTCACTGTAAGTAAGGCAGGAATTGAAGCTAAAGTTTAGAGTAGCTTTCTGTGCAGGAGATGACCATTTGTGTATCATATGAAGTCTGGGAGGCCCTTCCTTTGCTGACATTCCCACCAAACCCTTCTCTTCTTTTAAATTTTTAAAATTATTATTATTTTTGTAATTCTAATATTGGCACACCTGAGTGACTCAGTTGTTGGGTGTCTGCCTTCAGCTCAGGTCATAATCCCAGAGTTCAGGGATCAAGCCCCACATTGGGCTCCCTGCTCAGCAGGAAGCCTCCTTCTCCCTCTTACACTCCCCCTCCATGTGTTCCCTCTCTTGCTATCTCTCTCTCTCTCAAATAGATACATAAAATCTTTAAAAAATAGATAAATAAATAATAAAAATTCTAACATAGTTCACATACAGTGTTCTATTAGTTTCAGGAACAATTTAGTGATTCAATAATTCTATACATTACTCAGCATTCATCACGAGATGTATACTCTTTAAGCCCATCAGCTAATTCACCCACTCTCCCCTCATGTCCTTTCTAATAACCATCAGTTTGCTCTCTATAGTTAAAAGAATGTTTCTCTGTTTGTCCCACCAAACCTGTCTTTAGCTGGCTTCATCCCAAGTGTTGTTAAGCAAGTCCCTTTGCAACTCCGGCACAGCTGAACGTGTCCTTAACCTATCACCTGCACCTGCCAAACCAGAATCACACTGCAGCTACTCTTTAAGGTAAAAATTAGAACATATGTAATCTGGCACTGAGCCAGTTCTGAGGCAAGATTTTTCTTTCATTTTTCCAGCAGTTATTTGCATTTCAGAGGTCACTGTTCAGAAGAAAACAAAGGAAAACCTAGCATGAATATTTTCATGTAAGGATAATAAACAAGCACTCATTCATTATCTTTGTTTATAAAAATCTACTTCTTTTATTTCTTGAGAAAAATGAAATAGGATGGTAGAAAAATTATTAAAATGGGATGTTTAAGCATAAATAGGTAAAATAATTTATTTGGCTGAAAGGTACTGAAAGATGTTGTAAAGCCTCAAATCAAAGTCTTTCTTAATTGCTTGTGATTGTGACCAGCTTGAATTGAGGTTACGAAAAACCGCGTTCAAAAATCTGTGAATAGCTTAGATACAATCTCTTCTCTCTGACACTTAAAGCAAACCAAAATAAAGTCCCCATCTATTTTTTTCTAAATTCATGAAGAAATAATTGATATATATCACTATATAAGTTTAAGGTTTATGATATGATGGTTTGATCTACAGCTATTTTGAAATAATTACTGCTATAAGGTTAGTTAACATCCATCATCTTGTATAGATACAATAAAAAGAAAAAATATCCTCTGTACTCAGCCTATTCATTCTGCCCGACTCACCCAACCCCAGCAACCACTGATGTTTTTACTCTTACATAGCTTTGCCTTTTCCAGAATGTCATAGAGTTGGAATCATACACTATGTACGCTTTTCAGATTGGTGTCTTTCCCCTAGTAATATGTATTTAAGATTCTTCCATGTCTTTTCATGGTTTGTTAACTATTTTCTTTTTAGCACCAAATAATATTCCATTGTCTGGATGTACCACAGTTTATTTACCCATTTATCTACTGAAAGACATCTTTGTTGCTTCCAAGTTTCACCAATTCTGAATAAAGTTGCTGGGGTGCCTGGATAGCTCAGTCATTAAGCATCTACCTTTGGCTCAGGTCATGATCCCAGAGTCCCAGGATCGAGCCCCACATCAGACTCCTCGCTCGGTGGGAAACCTGCTTCTCCCTCTCTCACTCTCTCTGCTCATGTTCCCTCTCTAGCTGTGTTTCTCTCTGTCGAATAAATTAATTTTTTTTTAAAAAAGCTGCTATAAACATCCATGTGCAGGTTTTTGTGAGGACATAAAGTTTCCCACTTCCTTCGGTAATACTAAGGAGCGTGACTGCTAGATCGTGATAAGAGCGTGCTTAGTTTGTAAGAAACCACCGAAGTGTCTGTATCATTTTCTCTTCCCATCAGGAATGAATAAGAGTTCCTTAGTTCTACATCCTGTCAAGTACTTGGTGTTGTGTGTTTATTTTGGTTATGCTAATAGATTTGTCATGAAATCTCATTGATTTAATTTGCCTTTCCCTAATGATATAGTATGTAGAGCATCTTTTCATATGCTCATTTGCCCTTTATATATCTTCTTTGATGAGGTCTTTTTTCAGGCATTTTGCCCTTTTTTTAAAATCTGGTTGTTCCCTTAATGTTGAGTTTCAAGAGTTCTTTCTATATTTTGGATAATAGTTCTTTTTCAAATTTCAGTGTCTTTTGCAAATATTTTCTCCAGTTCGTAGTTTATCTTCTCATTTTCTTTTTTTTTTTTTTTAAGATTTTATTTATTTATTTGACAGAGAGAAATACAGCTAGAGAGGGAACACAAGCAGGGGGAGTGAGAGAGGGAGAAGCTAAGCAGGGAACCTGATGTGAGGCTCGATCCCAGGTCTCTGGGATCATGACCTGAGCCGAAGGCAGTCGCTTAACCAACTGAGCTACCCAGGCGCCTCAGTAGTTTATAGATCTTAATTAATCCAGTTGATTGATGGTCTTTGTGTTTTTACACCCTCCTTTTTCTCCATTTCCCTAAATGGACTTCACAATATAACTAAATTATATAATTTTGTCTCCCAAAATATGTTCACCTTTTTTTTTTCCTATCTGTGCTTTATTCGCTGTTCCCATTGCTTAGAATGTATTTACCTTCCATCCTATTTAATAATAATAAAAGATTCAATTCACTAGGAAGGTATAACAATGCTAAATTTAAATATATCTAATATCCTTGTTTCAAAACATGTAGAGCAAAACTTTTCCAGAGCTACAAGGATAAATATTCAAATCCACAATAAAAGAGAGAGATTTTTAACACAATTCTCATTAGTTGATAGAATAAGACGATAAGAAATCTATAGGGATTTAGAAGATTTGAAAAACATGATAACAAATATGACTTTTCCAATGCACACAGAATATCTACAAAGATTGGCATCTCAAGAAGATAGTTGAGAATAGAAAATTATATAAAAAACAAAATAAAGGAAATTTATGATCTCCGAGAGTCCCAGGATCAAGCCCCACATTGGGCTCCCTGCTCGGCTGGAAGCCTGCTTCTCCCTCTCTCACTCCCCCGCTTGTGTTCCCTCTCTAGCTGTGTTCCTCTCTGTCAAGTAAATAAAAATTTAAGTAAATTTTTTTTAAAAAATCACTGGCCCAAATGAAAGCAGGCCATGGCCCATATTTGGCCTGAAAGCTGTGGTTTGCTGACTTCAGCTTTAGATCATACAGATATTAAAATGTTCATAAGGGAAAAGAATGAAAAACTTTATACCAATAAACCTAAAATTTAAAACGACATAGATAAAAACCCAAATTACCAAACTAACACAAGAATAGAAAATCTAGATTGTTTTATAACCACTAAAGTAACTGGATTCTTAATTTAATTCTTTCCCACAGAGAAAAACGACAGGCACAGATTGCTTTCCTGGTGACTTCTACCAAACATTTCAACAGACTTTTCTAGAGAACAGTAAACAAGGGATTATTTATTTTCCATCATTTTTGAGGGAGCTTCAGAGCCTTTATATCAAAATATGACCAAAACATGAAAAAGAAAACTTTCAAGGCAATATCACCTAGAACACAGATTGAAAAATTGTAAATAAAATATTAACAAATCTGATTTACCAAAACATACAAATCTGAGTTTTTTCTAAGAACACAACATTGATTAAACATTCAAAGTCAATCAATGCAATTTGTTACATTAATAGAATATTAGAGAAAAATCATAGGACCATCTTAAAAACAGAGAAAATATTGTGATAAAATTCATCATAAAAATTCTCAGCAAACTAGGAAAAAGAAAGAAATTTCTTTATTTCAAAAAAAGTATCAACAGGAAACATAAGGCAAGCATTAAGCTTAGTGGTGAAACGGTGAAAGCTTTCCTACTGAGACCTGAAACAAGGCAAGTATGGCTGTGGTGACCACTCTCATGCAACACTGAGTGGAAGTTCCCAGCCATACAGAAAGGTGACATGGCTAATACAGAAAAAAAAACAATGAGAGAGAGAGAGAGAAAAAAAGAGAGAGAGAGAGACTGAAGAAAGGGGAAAAGGAAGAAATAAGAAATAAAACTTACAATAGTCACAGATGATACATGTATGTGTTTGTAGAAATTCCGAAAAAGGAATGAAAATCAGTATAGTTACTGTTGAAAACAGTATGGAGGTTTCTCACAAAAATTCAAAAGATAACTATCATGTGATCTAGCAAAGTCCACTTCTGGGTATATATCTGAAGGAAATAAAGTCAGTCTCAAGGAGGTATCTACACTCCTACATTCATTGCAACATTATTTATAATAGCCAAGACATGGGCATAACCTAAGTATCCATCGAAAGATAAATGAATAAAGTAAATGTGATATATATGTATATTGTGATATATTTATATGTATATATGACATTATAAACTATTATTCAGCCATAAAAAGAAAAGGAATCCTGCCATTTTTAACAACATATATGAACCTGAAGGCATTATGCTAAGTGAAGTAAGTCAGACAGAAAAAAGACAAATACTGTATGATTTCACTTATGTCTGGAATCTAAAAAACCAGATTCAGGGCACCTGGGTGGCTCAGTCAATTAAGTGTCTTTAGCTCAGGTCATGATCCCAAGATCCTGGGATGGAACTCCGGGTTGGGTTGGGCTCCCTGCTCAATGGGGATCCTGCTTCTCCCTTTCCCTCTCTGCCACTCCCCCTCCTTGTGCATGTGTGCATGCACTCTCTCTCTCTGTATCAAATAAATAAATAAAAAAAAAATTTTTTTTAAAGAGTAAATTGGATGGGGTAGCTGGGTGGCTCAGTCTGTTAAGCATCTGACTCTTGATTTTGACTCAGGTCATGATCTCACAGTCACAAGATCAAGCCCCATTTTGGGCTCCACCCTGGGTATGGAATCTGCTTAAGTCTCTCTCTCCCTCTCCTTCTACCTTTCCCCCCAGCACATGGGCTGTTTTTCTCTAAAAAAAAAAAAAAAAAGAGGAACTGGATAAATAAATTGTAGGTATATTCATACAATGGAAGATTATAAAAGAGGAAAATGAACTAACTATAGCTACGGTCAAATCCTGGATTAATTTCACAAATATGTTGAGCAAAAGAAGCCAGTCATGAAAGTATTCATACTGCCTGACCCCATTTACTATAAAATTCAGAACAGCAAACTATGGAGTTTAGAGATACACTGAAACTACAAAGTAAGCAAGAAAGTGATTATATAATAACAAGGGGGAGATGGAGGAGATATGACAGGGGCTCCAGAAGTCCTGCTGGGATTTTATTTCTTGGTATGGGTCGTGGTTACATCAGGGTTTGCTTTAGGATAGATTCTTGTGCCCACATTTTTATTTTATATATTTTTGTATGTGTTTTATTATTTTTAAGCTATATCTCTTGAAATGTAGTTAATTTGGTAATAATAGGGATTTTAGTGGTTCTTTTTGTTCTTAATTGAGATATAATTGACATATAACATTGTATTAATTTTAGGTGCTTATAACATAATGTTTTGATATATAGATATGTTGTGAGATAAAAACCACAGTAAGATCAGTTAATATCCATTATCACACATAGTTACAAATTTTTTTCTTTTGATGAAAACCTTTAAGATCTGTTCTCTTAACATCATCTTTTTTTTTCAAGTAATCTCTACATCCAACGTGGAGCTTGAACTCACAACCCCAAAATCAAGAGTCACTTACTCTACTGACTGAACCAGCAACTTTTAAATATACTATAAGTATTATTAACTATAGTCATCATACTGTATATTATATTCCATGACCTGTGTACTTATCACCAGGAGTTCATATCGCTTGACCCTCATCACCCATTTTGCCTCCTCCCCCCAACATACACCCCAGCCCCAACTCTGGCAATCATCAACCTGTTTCCTGAATCTATGAGTTGAGTTTTTGTTTTTGTTGTGTTTTTAGATTCCACATATAAGTGAGATTATATGGTATTTGTCTCCCTGTGTCTGACTTATTTCATTTAGCACAATGCCTTCAGGATCCATCCATACTGTTGCAAACAGCAAGATTTCCTTGTATAAGCTTTAAATTCCAAAACTAAAAAGCTTAAAGAAACCTTCCACCAGTTGGTGGTGTCCAATGACACTGACACTTGCTATGGCCGATGGCCTGTTAAATTTAGCCATGGTCTTCATACTGTGCCTGGAACAGTCTTATATTAAAGTTCGTACACCAGTCCCCACTGAAGCTATCATCTCACTCTTTTAAATGAAGGACTTAAGAGTTTCCTTTTTATGAAAGGTACCTTGTAAAGATTGCCAGTAGAGAAGGAACAGCAGGTAGTTTTAATTAAACTCTCCTAGTAGAAAAACATTCTCCTCTTCTGCATCATCTATGGACCTAGTAGGACTTCTGCCTTCTGTAGGAGAACTGTCAGTATGGGCACACACACTTAAAACCCATGAGAGAGCCAGCAGCAAAGATCCTCAGTCCTGTGGCTGCCATCACAGGAGGGAGCGATAGAACTAAGTGAATTACCTCCATGGAGTAGCCCAGTGTCCTGGATCGGCGTTGAATGTATTGGCTTTGACAACCCTTGCCTCCCTTGTCATTCCAATTAAGTTATTAAAATTAAAGCAGATGTGCTTAAAGCTCAAGTACTTTGGTAGAAGTTCTTAAAAGGGTCAGAAATCTGTGCCCTAAATTCCTAACAAGCTCCTTTCCCAGTTGTTTTTCCATTGAAGAGAAAAAACTCTAAAAGGTCACACCTATATTCTTGTAGATTCACTGCTTTCCTCAATTTCCATTCCACCAGATTAAAGTTTAACCTTTTGATATTAAAAAAAGATCTCTATTTGATATGAGAAAATAAAAGTTATATTTAAAAATTATTGAGTGGCCTTCACTCTCTCCCAATCAAACCTCAATCTTTTCATGACAAAAAAAAATCTCAAAACTAGTCTCTGTAAACATACCTGGAACAGAAGAAATCAAATGGGAATTTTCATGTGCTCAGTACCATTGAGTGAAAAGTCACTTGTGAAGGGGCACCTGGGTTGCTCAGTGGTTAGGTATCTGCCTTCTGCTCAGGTCATGATCCTGGAGTCCTGGGATCAAGTTTCACATTGGGCTCACTGCTCAGTGGGAAGCCTGCTTCTCCCTCTTTCACTCCCCCTACTCGTGTTCCCTGTCTAGCTGTGTTTCTCTCTGTCAAAAAAATAGATAGAAATCTTTTTTTAAAAAAAATGTATAAATAATAAAAATAAAAGTCACTTATGAAGAAAAGTGCTAGAGCATGTTAGAGCATATTGGCTCCTTGAATAAAGTTCAGTGGTCACGGCTGGGGTGAAAAGGACATATTTCTGGGGGCAGAGAGCACAGAATTTTAAAAATCTCGTAATGAAGATATTTTTCAGACTACAGCAACCTCCAGGGGGGAAAATGATTGGACGTGACATCATTTGAGACATTTAAATTATAGTGGATAAAATACTCAAACCCACCACAAAGAAACACTCTTTGTAGAACTCATGGGAAAATTAGTGGGATTTATAATAGGGCTTTTCTGTGCAGAAGTAAGCCTACCCAGCAGACCTGCTGTTGAATAAATGTTATTTTAAATGGAGTGTGGCTATATTGTAACTCAGTCCCTTCTTCTTCAGAGGAGAGCATGAATGAGTAGGTTAGCCAAAAATTAAAAAGGTTTTCTTTTTTAAAGCGCTAGATTTCTTCACAAAGCCTACCTAATTATGTGCATTTCTCCTCAAGAACCACATGCTTCAATACTCATTTTCTTTTAACTACTTTTTTAAATGTTCTCTACTCTCAGGATTTCTGACTTCTTTTTCCAACAAATCAGCATGTAACAGAGAAGAAAAGTTGTGAACTCACAGTTTTTTATTTCCAATGCTTAAATTCCACCTTTTCCAAGGAAGATGAATTTCGCGGAGACCCTCCATGCCAAGGCTTTCCCATTGCAGGGTTTATCCCCTCGTTAAGCAGAAAAAGTTCCACAATAAAGAACTCACTTGTTTGGAATCAGCCCTTACGAGTTAAGGGGGAAAAAACAACAACAACAAAAACCACAACAACTTACCTTCTAGAGAGCCTTCATTTAAAAGCACAATTGCCATATCCTGTCAGCCTATTGATTTTTCTTCACTGAGATGAAGAATGTAAACAGAATTGCGTATTTACTCGTTCTGTTTTCTGATACCTTTGCTCCAAGAGCTCCGTGCTTCTGTCCCATGCAGATTTCCAAAGCAGGTCCATGGAGATGACTGATGACCAGACAAAATTCTGATTAATTCATGATTAGAAGTCATCTCTACTTCAGGAGCTTTTCATAAGTACACTGTTTTGACCCCACTACCTTCTTTCTGCCTTGGTAATTGCTGAAGTTTGACAGGCCCTGTGTTTGTTGCCTGTAACATATGGCTAATTGAATCCGAGGTGGGGAAAGAATGACCAGATTCCTAATTATGAGCCATGCCACAGATCTGAAACCTGAATGAATAGGAAACAAGGAAAAGGCTGCTGACCCAGAAAGCATACTGTTATACAGTGATTATAGCAGAATGCAACTATTTGCAGAAATGCCCAAATATCCCTTCTTTACGGTTTGTTTTTTCTATCATTCACAGAAGGCATATAGATATTAGACAGAGATTTGCTTTTATCTCTGTGATTTCTGCAAGTCTGGACACTGGACACCTGATACTTAGTATCTTGAAATTCGCATAGTCTTACACGGGGACACTTTGCATTTCTAACAAGGCAAATGCTGGATTTTCATCTTGTAGATTTTTCCCCATCCTCCCCACTGCAGTAACAAAGATACATGTATATATTTTAAAATGTGTGCTTCAATTTTGGATGAATTTTTCTACAGCAGTTAATTTAATAGTAACATTCCTCCTTTGAATTGCCTCCCCTAGGGGAAGAAGGAAGGCAGTAAATGAAATGCACCAAGAATATTCACTCATCAAATATTTTTGCTGAACATTTGAGTAACAGTGCAAGGCACAGAGCTAGGTGTCAAAAGGGTATACAGATGTTTTTCAATTATTTTTTTCAGTGCTTGTGAGGATAAGCAAGATGAACAAAGAAGTATAAGGAGAAATAGGTTGTGGTATATACGTAAGAGAATATTATTTGATTAATGCCTCTCACTAGACTATAAATGCTATGAATGAAACCTAGCACTGTGACACAAGTGGATGTTCAGTAAATATTTATTATAAATTAATCAAGGGGAGAATAAATATGATATGCAGTTATATGGGATTTAGAGAGAAGTGACTTCTGATTGTGGGATTCTTGAGAGGCTTTTATTAAGGAAGAACATTTTTGGCTTTAAGTCTTGAATGGATAAGATGATAGTGAGTATGATGAGGGTCACTCTTCTAAGATGGCTCAATAGGAAAAAAAAACAAGATACAGGATATATTTGGGTGGCACATTTGATCTAGTTTGTTTGAGAAAGTCATATATAATACTTGACATTTTGCAACATGTCATAAATTTTATAAAGATACATGAGAAAGAGGTGAGATGAACTCAAAAGGTATCTTGAGAACAGATCTTGGATAATCTGGATTACAGTCTAATGATTATGACAAAAAAACAGTGATCTATCAATGTCCTTGGGCTAATTCGAATCTCAGCCATTTATTCATGACACGAAATGTTCTCTTCTCTGAAATCTCTCAAGAACTCACCCACCGGTATTAACACATTACAGTGGAAAATAAAAAGTATGATTTTTCCCTAGAATTCATTTTTAGAAACAACCTGGAAGGTTACTGAGAATACACATACATGTTAAAATCTTCAATCCTTCTACCTTTTTCTTTTGGCCAGCTTGCCAGCTATAACTAAAAAGAATTCAAAATTTAATAGAAGGGCTGATATCATGATATCAATGATTTCTTTGTTAGCAATCATTTTTATCGTATGGCATTAAATATCTCATGTACAAGCATGGTGGTGCTGAGAATGCAGTTTCTTCAGAAGGGGGTGGCCAAGACTACCAATCGTTTATGCCAACAGCTGCTCTTCAGCATATTAACGTCCTAAAACTCATTATTTTTGCACAGGAAACAGGGCCAACTGGAGACTTCCAAAGATGAAGTATACATTTTCATCTCTCTTTGCTGGTATACTTATGTGTTTAAAATTTGAGAAGTAATTTAAAAAGGTAATACATAAAGTATCTTAGATTAGGCTGCTGCTAAGGTAATATTCACCCCTCTCCTTTCCACGGGAGGAATACACGTCCACACCCACTGATGTTGGATTTGTCCGTGTGACTTCCTTTGACCAATGAGATATCAGCATACATGAGCCACGAAAAGGCTTGAAGCATGCAGGGGAGGTTGAGCTTACCCTCTTGCGCTCCTTCTGGTTGCCATGAGAGGAACTTCCAGTGTGTAGCCATTACCCCTTTGACCCAGGCTCTAAAATGAATACTTCTGGAAGAGCCCTGAGCCCAGCCTTCAGCCAGAGCTTGGAGCCACCGAACTCCAGCTGATACACAAATGTGCGAACGAGAAATAAATGCTTGCTGTTTTATCTAGCAATAGCTGACTAACGCCATCTTCTGCAGACTCTGTTCAAATATGTCAAGCAGGGGTATAGTGACAGAGGGAGATGCAGGCTTCCTGCCCAGCAGGGAGCCAGATGTGGGGCTCCATCCCCGGAATCCCGGGACCATGACCTGAGCTGAAGGCAGACGCTTAACAACTGAGCCACCCAGGAGTCCCCAAATTTGTCAAGCTTTTATACATCGAGAACTAAGTGTGATTTTTAACTACCCTCAAATCAACCTGTTTGTATCAGCAAAGTGACTTAAAGATATGAACACTTAATTTGTATTTTCATTCTAATATGCTCATGTAAGTAAGTCCAGAATTGAGTTATGTGGCAGGGCAATCCTTTTCACGTCTATTGGCTTTTACAACTGTGATAGTTTCAAACAGAACTCACACACCCAGTTTGTCTGGAAATGTGATGATAAAGTAACCAACTGCCTTTGCTGTGACCACCAGAGCTTTTGAAGATTTCCTCTTGTATTTATGAACTTGGAAAACTGAGTCTTGTCTCCTCACACCATTTATTCCTGATTTCCCTCCTCCTTAGCAACTGACATGACAATCATTCTTGTTGAGAACATTAATAGCTACTTTAGCACAGGTAATGGCAATTAAAGAAGTACAAATTATTGCAAGATGGGTAATCCTTCTCAAGAGAGCCCTCTTAGCTTATTATTCTGTCTGTAATTTCCAGCCCCTCGAATCTGATGTGGTCTGTCTTCTCTTTGGAGGCTATTCCTTCAGCTGTATATGCCCTCTCCTGATCTTCCTAAGCAAAGCTCTTCTTTATTTCTTCAGCTCTCCTAGTTCTTCCCTCTACCATCACTGCACATATGTGAATGTATTTTTCCTCTGGGGTCCTGATTTACCAACAGTGGCTCCAGACACATGGCAGTGGTCCTACAGGGCTAACGATTTTCGGTCCACCCCTCTGTGAGCTCACATATGACCTCTGTGCTCAGCTCTCCATCACCCATATAATAGATTAGCGAATTTCTATCTACTCTTCTTCTTTCTTCCTTCCAAACCTTTGCTTCACCAAGCTCCTTCCCTTTCCTATCATATGTCTTTTGCTCCAATACTACGTATAATGACCGTTATTTCCTGACTGAGCTTACTTGTTTTTATGGCATTTTCTCTCCCCCGCCCTGCGACCTGCCCAGTTTCCCTGCCATAACCCCACTGCTCACTTCTGCCAATCAAACAGGAAGGCCTTCCGGAGCTCCTGTGCACGTGAAGGCATATAACAGCAAAGAGGTGTCTTCCTGGATTTTGTGTTTCAACAGCCTGTGCCCACAGTTCCTTAAGTGCCATGATGAATTTATAGGACCATGGTGACATATATCATTTTTGAGCTCTCAGGGTACAACCTGCTACTGTAAACTTCTTACTTGAACCGAATTATTTTAAAAATAGAACAATTAGGTTTTAGTTTTTTTGTTTTCTTGTTATTTGTTTATTTAGACTAAC
>PITA01023300.1:0-28422 GCA_004023965.1 Spilogale gracilis
GAGCATGGAATGCTCTTCCATCTTTTTGTGTCTTCTTCAATTTCTTTCATGAGTGTTCTGTAGTTCATTGTTGGCTCTCACTCTTGGGTTTGGAGAGTTCTTTGCATATTCTTGATACCAGTCCTTTGTCAGATGAGTGGTTTGCAAATATTTTCTTCCAGTGCTTTTGTCCTCTTTACAGGACCTTTCTCGGAGCAAAAGATTTTCATTTTGTGTGATCCAACTTACTATTTTTTTTATGAATCATGCTTTTACTAAGAACTTTTCACCCAGCCCTAGGTCACAAAGATTTTTTTTTTTTTAATTTTCTTTCTCCTCCAGAGGTTGTATAGTGTTAGGGCGTCTGGGTGGCTCAGTTGGTTGAGCAGCTGACTCTTGATTTCGCCTGGGATATGATATTAGAGTCCTGGGATCGAGCCTTGCATCAGGCTCTACCCTCAGTGAGGAGTCTGCTTGAGGATTCTCTCTCTCTCCCTCTCCTTTTGCCCTTCCCCCTGCTCTCTCTATCTCTCTCTCAAATAAATAAATAGATCTTTTAAAAAAGTTGTGTAAGTTTTCATTCTACCACTAATCCTTTTTTGATAAAAAAAACTTTGAGTTAAGTTTTATATAAGCCACGAGGTTTAGGTCAAGGGTCAGTTGCCTCTAAATGTCAATAATTTCTAGGGGATCCTGGGACCATAGATTTGAGAACTTCTATAATGTATATGAGGTACTCCAAGACAGGTATGTGCAAAGTGCTGTGGGAAGGTTAACTTGGAGCAAGGCAACTCTCTTGAAGACTTTCCAGAGGAGACATTTGAGTTCTGCTTTGGAGGGTGGATAGGCCTTGCCAGGCAGAGAAGAAACCTTGTTTTCTTTCCTGTCCTCATAGCCAATGAGGACAAGAAAGAGAAGGACCTAAGGAGTTAGGCAAACTATGGTTGAAATCCTTCTTAATTAGCTAAATTACTTGTTTTTCCTAAGACTCAGTTTTCTTATCTCTAAAATGGGTGGAATAATTCTTTTCAAGGAAACTGTGAGGGTTAAATAAGTACCTAACTTGGCAACCACGGCACCTGATGCATGGAAGGCACCCAGTGAATTACTTTCTCTTCCCACTTCACAGTTTCCTTTAAATTTTATCCATGTTGTGGAGTTAGACCATTTCTCTGATGGTAAACCCATATTGCCTTCATTCCCCCCACCCCCACATTGCTCTGGATGAGTTGTTCTCAGACTTTGCTGTGTATCAGCTGTCACAAAGCTCATATGCACTATTTAGTCATGGAGGGCTTTAAAACACCCGTTGCAGAACTTCTGATTCACTAGGTCAGGGATAGGGCCTGGGAGTTTGCATTTCTTTTTGTAGACGGGGAGGATGTTGCATTTCTTACAAGTTTCCAGGTGACACTGATGGTGCTGATCTGGAGAACACACTCTGAGAGCCACTGCTGTAGGTCTTCCCAGTAATTGTCTCCATAAATTGCATAGAAGGAATCAAAATATTCATGTTCTACATGTAAATAGGTTTTTAAGGAAATGGCTTCTTGTGTTTGGTTTTCAAAATCCATAGAAAACTCAATGGGAATATTTCTGCTTTTAAGATGGTTAAGTTTTGTTTTTAATTATGGTAAAAAACCACCTCACATTACACGTGTGAGTGCACAGATCAGTAGTGTTAAGTATATTCAAGGAATGGCTCTGTATACACAGGTACTTTCACTGGGAGCACCTTTTCCTTGTCAGCAGTGTAAAGACCTATTTAGAAGTCCAAGCCACCATCTTGTTTACTCAGAAAAACAGCTCCAGGTGTTACGGGCAAATGGCCCCTGGAAAACACAGTCGAGCCAGGTTGGGGGAGATGCCCAATAAGTTAACTCCCTTAACCTCTCGGACCCTGACCAATGGAGATCCCCTGGTAAACCACTCTGTGGGGATTAAATATATTCATCATTGGGGCACCTGGGTTGCTGAGTTGGTTAAGCGACTGCCTTCAGCTCAGGTCATGATCCTGGAGATCCGGGATCGAGTCCCACATCGGGCTCCCTGCTTATGGGAAGCCTGCTTCTCCCTCTCTCACTCCCCCTGCTTGTGTTCCCTCTCTGGCTGTGTTTCTCTCTGTCAAAATAAAAATAAAATCTTAAAAATAAATTAAATAAATAGATAAATAAATAAATAAATATATTCATCATCACAGCAGAGTGAAAGAATTAACTCAGGCAAGCTACAAAAGTGAGTCGGGTCAGCTCGGGGTGCGGCTTTCCCCTATAAAAGGTGGCCTGTAAGAAAGGCATGGCCACTCTCACTCTCAGGAGGCGACCCTGGCCCAAACCAGTATAATTCTTGATGCTTGGTGCGAAATAAAGCTTTGCTTGACTTTCGCTTTTGTATGAACCTTGTTTCTTTGACCACGGACCCTATTAGGTCGAGTTCATTCCCACCCCTCCTTCCAGACTCATCTGAAATACTGGTTTTCTAGGAAGTCTTCCCTGACTCCCAACCTCCTGTCTGGGTTGTGTGACCCCCTTGGCACTTCCCCAAACTTCTGTATACCTCCGTCATCTCCTTTAGAGGGATACGTCTGCTGCCTCTGGAGGCAAAACCCCCTTTTCTCCCAACAGCCTGGTTGGAGAGCTGAGTAATAATCTCCGAGCAGCACCTGCTTGCCCAGTCCCAGGAGGAAGTGCTTGTTAATTGGGTTGAGAGCTGGACTGGGTAGGTGCTTGGGAGTAAATCAGCTCACACCTTTGAATTACACTTCAAAGCTCAGCAGAAGGCAGAGTGAGCTGACTGGATAACGAAAAAAGGGAAGACAGGGCAATGACTAAAACTCTTTTTGCCTCTGTCCTTAGGTTACCTGCCAGGGCTGGGTTTACTGAGGCTCTTCTGAGTACTGTTAACTGAACCTGAACTTGGTAAAGGGAAAGTGAGGTCGGGGCAACACCTTGACCCTCTGACTCAGCACCAGATGCTAATATCTGCCAGAAGGGTGCGAAGGAAGTACTTAAGTGGGTCCAGCCCTAACCCACATGATATGTGGAATAGACATTATTATTTGGAAGCCATCCTGCATCTGAACCCCTATGCACTATTTGAAGAATTCCTCCTGTTATGTGTCTTTTTTTTTTTAAGATTTTATTTATTTGACAGATAGAGAGATCACAAGTAGGCAGAGAGAGCGGAGGAAACAGGTTCCCCGCTGAGCAGAGAGCCCGATGAGGGCCTCGATCCCAGGACCCTGAGATCATGACCTGAGCTGAAGGCAGAGGTTTTAACCCACTGAGCCACCCAGGCACCCGCTGTTATGTATCTTGATGGGAGGTGGACACAACATCATTTCTGTTTTCGATCTCTAACATTTCTTTTTCATTGTTTCTTAGAATGTCCATCTCTCTGCTTACATTGCTTGTCTGTTCTTACATGTGGTCTACTTTTTCCATGAGTGCCTTTAGCATAATAGTCATAGTTATATGAAATACCCAGTCTGATCATTTCAACATTCTGCTCTACCTGAGTCCAGTTGTGATGTTTTCTCTGTCTCCTCAAACTGTGTTTTTTCCTTTTAGTATGCCTTGTGATTTTTTTGTTGAAAGCCAGACCAGATTAAAGAAATTCCAGTAAATAGACCTTTAGTGATGCGGTGATAAAGTGCAGGGGAGGGCAAGCCTTCTATCATTCTGCAATTAGATCTCAGTCTTCTAATGAGGCTGTGTGTCTGGGCTATGGACTTCACAAGCATTTTACAGTTTCTTCCTCCCGTACATGGGACAAGATGGCTAGAGAGTCCTGGAGTTGGGTGTTTTCTTCCCCTAGGTCAGTTAGGCTCTAATAAGACCCTAGTAGGTTAAGCACTGGTAGAATAGTTTCTCCTGAGGGCAGGCATTGGTAAAACAGAGTGCTTTTGTGTATTTCCTCTTGCCCTGGGAGAGGCATGAAGGAATTCTCCGCCCATGTTCACTGAAATTCCAATATTCACTGTGAGAACCTGGTAAGGTTCCAGGAAGAAAAACTCATAAAAGTCAGGGGATTCCCTCATGACTGGGGTCTCCTAGAGGCTATATTCCTCTGTCTTATTTACAGTTCTGCAACTTATTAGTTGTCGTTCATGTGTTCCTACCTTGGTACTGGTTCCCATGGAGAGAAACCTCCATCTCTCTCCATCTGCTCCTGCAGATTGTGATTCTTCATATCTGTCTCTCCATCCAGTTTTAGGGGCGGGTCCAATTCTTTGGATCCTGGGACCTCATATCTCTTACAGATCCAAGAAGAGTTGTTGACTTTTCAGTTTGTTCAGCTCTGTCCTTGTTGTTAGGACAGAGTGATGACTTGCAAGTCCCTTACATGCTAGACCAGAAACTGGAAGTCAGGGACTTTTTTTTTTTTAACATTTTTTTCCCATTGTAGTAAAATATCCATAACATAAAATTGATCATTTTAACCATCCTTAAGTGTCCAGTTCCAAGGCATTAATAAGCACATGCACAGTGTCGTGCAACCGTCACCACCACCCATCTGCAGAACTTTCTTATCACCCCAAACTGAAACCCCATACCCATTAAACAGTAACTCTCCATTATGTAAGTGCTGACTTTTATACCATTGTTGATGTCCTCATTGTTAGGACATAGTGAATACCTGCGATTGTTCAATCAGGAGGCTGGCCATCATTCTCAAGAACATGCTTTGTGTGGGACAACCTGATTGACTTTTAAGAAGGGGGCTGATGGGCTCGGCGTGTGTGTTTTAGGGAGGAAGGGTCACTCGTGGGGAACAATCAGGGACTGACTGTACTGTGGATGTTCCTGCTTCAAGTCAGCACACAAGCAAGCTCTGAAAATCTGTCCTAAATGAAAACATTTATCAGGGTAAACGTCCTGACGCTGCATTGACTTCAATTCACCAGTTTTGTTTTATTGTTTCATCTGCCCAAGAACGGAACCTTGAAACTCCCAGAGAACTCCCAGAGAGATGAATGGGAAGATTGCATGTGCTAATCTCATTTCCAAATGTAATTGGTACCTGAATTACGAAGCTCTCTGCTTCCAAAGGCTATGTTAACAAAGCCATCCATTCTCTGCATCTCGGTGGGGCCTGGCCCGCCTGCCGCAATGTTGCATTTTCATTGTTTCAGCAATGGGGAAGTTGTGGAGTTGGTATGACATATCAAAATTTTAAATTTGTAGAATCTTCAGCCCAGCAATTTCATTTCAAGGATTTAATTTATCTCAGAGAGATAATTGGGCAAAAGGATGTTTGTGCAAAGATGTTTAATGCAACTTTGCTTACAGTTGTAAAGAACTGGAAACATTCTAAATGTCCAACAATAGACAGTTTACATCAATTACAGCACACAATGGTGTGTTTACTATGTGACTGTTGCCGAAGACCAGGTTGAACTGTAAGTAAAGAGATACCTCCGATGTATTTGGGCATATCCTGCAGAATATTTCCTCCTTAATGTTCTCCCACTAGAACGACTCTTAGTTCCAAGTGACCCAGACTGTCCAGCTCCTAACATGATAGTTTGTTTTTTAAAAAGACTTGATTTATTTTTGAGAGAGAGTGAGGGAGGGAGAGAGAACACACGCACATCAACAGGAGGAAGGAGGCAGAGGGAGATGCAGACTCCCTGCGTCTGCAGCCAGATGCGGGACTCGATCCCAGGACCCTGGGCTCATGACCTGAGCTGAAGGCAGACGCTTAACCGACTGAGCCACCCAGGTGCCCCTAACATGATAGTTTAAAAAAACGTATGTATGTATATATGTGTGTACACAGAGATACATACATACATACATTTTACAGAATTTTATCAGTAAAATGTCAGGAAATTTGTTGAGGGTTTTGAGTTTTTCCCATTTAATATAATGGGAATAGATTTCTTTTTGATATTTTTATTAAAGACATCTATTTTTTAGGACCTGCTTAGTGAGATGAAATGGGATATGCCTGGACTGGGAGGGGATCCTCCTGTCCTAAGGCCGATTTCTACCTCCATGGGTTCCCTGGTCCCCAGTTCCAGTTCTATCTGTTCTGTCCCTCAGGGTTCAGGATCTGACCACCTTGCTGATCCTTGCAGGGGCTTTGGACCTTGACTGACCACATCTGGCACAGCCCCTGGACCCCTCCCTCCTGGAGCTGGGCTGGGTCTCCCCAATTCTAGCATCTCCCCCTTTTGCTCCACAGCACCCCCAATCTGCGGGAAGTAGCTGCTTTCCAGGTTCCAAGCTGGTACCTGGAACCTCAGGTACCTCAGGTACCTCACGCATCCCAAGTCCTTGCCTCTGACAGATGATCCTTCTCAGTGACTCGAATGGGGGGCTGGAAGCAAACAAGCAACAAACGCACAGCTGTAATAAAAGTCAAAACCCAAAACAATGAAGTTGGTAAGTAGGTTGTGAACACTGGCCACCCTAGGTAGGAAGCTTCGGGCTGTATGTAACTCTAAGGGGTGAAAAGGTGAATGAAATCTTATTATTTCAGTCAAGAAGTTCAGATTTGGTGGCACGATGATATCATCTCTGGTGGCACCATGACATCATCAGGGACTCAATTCTTTCCATGGTTCTGCTCTGCTATCTCCAGGCCACTGGCTCATCTTCTGAATCTCCTCCCCTCCCGGTCCCAGGTGACTGCCATCTTTCTAGGAGTGGCACGCTGCTGACAGTGTGTAGAGCCAGAAAAGACCTTAAGAGGTCTGTCTTTGAAATTAAGGAAACTTGCCCCACAATGTCCATCAATTTCCCTTCATTGCCCATGGCAAGAACTGGGTCATGTGCCTCACTTTTAAACCAATCAGCACCCATAGGAATGGGTATATCACCAAGAGCTGAGACGAGCCCATCTCAACCCCAGCTGCCTCAGCAATACCTGTGCGGTCTGGGGGTAGGACCTAGGGCTTCACAAAGGATTTTTTTTTAAAGATTTTATTTATTTGAGAAAGAGAGCGAGCATGAGAGCAGGGAAGAGGGGTAGAAGGAGATGGATAAGCAGACTCCCCGCTGAGCAGAGAGCCCAATGTGGGACTCAATCCCAGGACCCTGAGATCACAAACTGAACTGAAGACAGAGGCTTAACCGACTAAGCCACCCAGGCATCCCTTTCACATAGATCTTTTAACTTCCTAGGTAATTTTGATGGGCAGCACAGATCAGAACCACTCTTTCACACTAATCATACTTCATCCCCTGGGGTCAGTGAGGGGAGCTATTTTCCCTGAAGCACTTGGCCACCAGACACCCGAAGAATAATGAGGGCTGCAGCAGAGAAAATGATAAAAAGAATGACATGTGAAGGCAAATGATAGTATTTGACAAATACAGTGTGCCCCTCTTAAGGTGGAAAATCATATAAATACATAAAATGACATGTACATCAAGAAAAAACTCTGGAAGACCATAGATCAAACTTTTAATAGTGATTAACATGGTGTGGGGTAAGGGAGATTTAGTTACAGCTGGTTTTCACTTATTTGTTGAACTTTTACAATGAATATTAATCACCTAAACAGAAAAACAATGAAGATAGATGCATTTTGGGAAAAAAAAGATTAAAACAAGACAAAATAAGAGGTTGTAAGGGGTGAAATACTGCTTTATCCCTGTGAAGTAACCTCCGTGGGGTGAGTCTAGTTCCTTGTTCGAGAACTGATTGCTAGGAGCTTAGCATTTATCGACTCAACAAGTGTCCCTCCCTTTCTCATGAGACCAGGAGGGAGGTAAACTATGATCAGGATGCTCCCCCGTCCCTCACCAGTGGTTGGGTTAAGCCAGCCCATGCGATGGGATTGTGGCCAATAAGATGTGAGGAAACATCTGCAGAATGTTTCTTTACTTTTCAAAGAGACACAGGAGAAGAGTCTCCCTTTCCCTCAGATGTATTCTTGATAATATACGATGCTTTGATATGGAAACTGCAGTCTTGTGATTATGTAGGAACAAAGTCCATGCCTGAAGGATGGCAGAGTGAAAATGCTTGGTAGCCGGTTTTCATACCGGAAGTGTAATTTTCATACAATAAAATAGGCAAACCTTAAGTGTATACAGCGTGGCAAATTTTTATGTATGTATACACTCGAGTAACCGCTACTGGATCAAGATGCAGAACATAGCCAGCAATCCAGAGCATTCTCTCGTGCTCCTTCCCAGGCAATAGCCGGTACCTACTGTTCTGATTCCTAGCTCCATAAATTATTGTACCTGAACTTCACATAAATGAGTTCATGCAGTACTTACTGTTTTGTGTTTGGCTTCTTTTGTTCAGCATGTTTTCTTTGACATTCATTTCTGTTTTCATGTACACCAGTGGTTTATCTTTTTAAAAAAAGTCACTGTGTAGTGTTCCAGCAATACCACAATTTTGTTGATTCATTTCCTGCTGATGGACATTCCAGGTATTTCCAGTTTTTGGCTATTATGGGGGGTGGGGAAAGGTGCAATAAACATTCTATGTACTCATCTTTGTGTGGAAGTGTGTCCTCATACCCCTAGGAGTGAAATTGTTGAGTCATAGGATAAATAGCACTTATTTTAGTTAGTAGATACTGTCAGTTTCCAAAGTGGTTTAACCAACCTGTACTCCCACCGGACGTATGTTAGATTTCCAGTTGTTCTAGGTGCTCATCAACACTTGCTATTGCCCGTCTTTAATTTTGTCCATTCTGGTGGGTGAGTAGTGGTACCCTGTTGTAGTTTTCGTATGCATTTGTCTGATGAGTTTTTCAAGTGTATTTTGGTCATTCCCTCTTCTAAGAGGTGCCTGTTCAAGTCTCTTTCCCTTCTAAAAAGTGAGTTGTTTTGTCTTTTACTTATTGATTTGTAGGTGTTCATCTATAGTCTGGATATAAGTTCTTTGTCAGATATATGGAATGCAAGTATCTTCTCCCCATCTGTAGATTGCTTCTTCACTTACTTAGTAATGTGTTTGGTGAACATAGGTTCTTATATTTAATGAAGTCCAAATTATCAATGTTTTCAGAGTAGGGGTTTTTTGTTTTGTTTTGTTCTGTTTTGTTTTTTGTGCTCAGTTTCAGAGATATTTACCTACCCCTAAGATCATTAAGATATTTTTCTGTATCTTCCTTGAGAAGTGTGATTCTTTTTAACCTTTACATTTAGGTCTGTGATCTATATATATTAATTTTTATGTATGGTGTGAGGTAAAGATATTTTTCCCCAAGCCTATGTTCTGTATGGATATCACATTTCTCCTGTGCCACTGACTCCTTGTTGGAAATAAAATGAACATACATGCTTGGTTCCATTTCTGGAACCTCAGTTCTGTTTCGGTGGTCTATTTGTCTGTCCTTTTACCAATACAGTGCTCACTTAATTACTATAGCTTAATATTAAGTGTTGATATCTAGTAGTATATGTTCTTTTTCACTATAGTCTAGGCTGCTTCTGTATATTTCCATATAAATTGTAGAATTAGCTTGATTATTTCCACACATAAACGTTATGGGAATTTGATTGTGATTGTATCACATCTATATCTCAATTTAAGGAAGATTGATTTAACAATATTCATTCCTCCAATCCATGGTATATTTCTCTATTTAGATCTTTTGGATGACTTTGTTGAACATTTGATTTCATTTAATCAGCCCTGGAGTTACCTTACCTTGGTCTTATTATATGACCAGATTACATAAATCTATTATATAAATATTTTCCTTAATGCTTAAGTAATTTTTTTTTCCTGGTTGTCTGCAGCTGAAAACATGTGAACTAATAATGAATATGTATTGTTCTATAGTGTGATGGATTAAGCAGAAGGCTTGAGTCTATGCTACATCCTGTGTGGCCACAAGTAAGTCACCTAACCTCTCTTGGCACATTTCCTTATCCATGGAAACCTCATGAGGTTGGAAAGTTCTTCTCTTTTTCACAAACTAGTGAACACTGGCTGATCTTCTGTGTCTCAATTTAAGTATCATTTTCTTTGGGAAAACGTCTCTGACTCTTCCCTTTAAAACCCAGATCTTTGGGGTGCCTGGGTGGCTCAGTTGGTTAAGCGACTGCCTTCAGCTCAGGTCATGATCCCGGAGACCCGGGATCGAGTCCCACATCGGGCTGAAGCCTGCTTCTCTCTCTCTCACTCGACCTGCTTGTGTTCCCTCTCTGGCTGTGTTTCTCTCTGTCAAATAAATAAAATCTTAAAAAAAAAAACCCACCAAAAAACTCCCCAGATCTTCTTTTCCTGGGGTGCCAGGGTGTTTCAGTCAATTGAGCATCTTACTCTTGATTTTGATTTAGGTCATAGTCTCGGGGTCATGGGGTTGAGCCCTTGCTGTGTTCCATGCTGGGCATGGAGCCTGCTTGGGATTCTCTCTCTCCCTCTCCCCGTTCATGCTCTCTGTCTCCCTCTCTAAAAAAATAAAAAATAAAAAAAAATAAAAATAAAAATAAAAATAAAAGATAGTCTTTTCCTATACATGCCTTTCAAAGCAGTCAGTACACCGTAATGTCATTGTTTGCATGATTGTCTCCATCAGTGTCTTACTGGCTCAGTCAGAGACTGGGGCTTGATAGGAAGCAGAGAGCACACTTAAAGGGCTTAACTGGAGGGAGTTTAATGAAGAGGAAATTATAGAGGAATAGAGAGGATTAAGGAAACCCATAAGGGATGATGAGGTGTCCCAGGGACTAGCCACAGAGGCAAGCCATTATGTCTGAAGAATTGAGATAAAAGAAGTATTATTACTGGAATCCAGTGAGACCTGTAGCTGTAGAAGAGGGGCTCCCCAACAGATGCCCTGGGCTATAGGGGACCATGGCCATCATGAGAACCATAGGCAGGAGGGGAGGGGAGAATAGATACCTCTCTCTCCCCTCACACTCTGACTTCAGCTCCAGTAGGATCGACCCAACCAGAAGATGGCGGGGAGGGGGGCTAGGGATCCAGGTGATGCCATCTGTAGAGGTCATTCTCTTGAGCCACAAAATAGCAGCGGGAGTCAGAAAATGGATACTGGAGACAAAAGAGCCAATGGTCAGTATATACATTTACCTTCAGCATGAGCTTCTCAAGATTGGACACTAGACTTTGAAAAATATGTTGTCCTAGTGTTCTACACCCCTGTTACAAAAATCAAAACAGCATAGAAAATTTCAAAAAAAAAAAGTGCCCTAATAGCTCCATAATAACCTTAGCCAACTATTTGTTATATAACATTTCAGGTTTATATTCATGCACACCGCGTATGTGGGTCTGTGCAAGATTGTGTTTCCAAAAACGACCACATCAGTATTTCCGGTCCCGGGCGCTCTTCCAGACTTTGCCATTCCCCATCACCAGGTGGGTCTATTTCCTCTCCCCTGGAATCTGGAGAGGGCTCTGTGATTGCCTCGACAGATAGAATGGGGCAGAAGGGACACTGCCTGACGGCCAAGGCAAGGTTACGAAAGGCAATACGGCTTTACCTGGAACTCTTTTTTCCTGGGATGCTTGCTCTGGGAAGCCAGCCACCACATTACGCGGAAGCCCTGGTCACAGGAAGAGGCCTCACACAAGTGTGATGTGGCTAATTGCCCAGCTGAGGTCCCAGCTGACAGTCAGCATTCATTGCCAGATAAGTGGAAGAATGAGCTTCCAGAGGATTCCAGCCTCCAGCATCTGAGCCACCTCAGCTGATACTGCATAGAGTGGAGGCACTTAACCTCTCCCAAGCCCAACCCGAATTGAAGATCCATAAGCAAAATAAAAAATGTCTGAAGCCACTGGGATTTTAAGCAACTTGTTATATAGTCATAATACCTAGAACAGAGGTCATAACAGGGGTTCAACTCTCAGGCCCTGGAGTCGGGCATCTTGAGTTCCTCTCTGCTACTTATTCCCTGTGTAATATTGGGCGAGTTGTTCAAATTCCAGTTCTTACTTTCTTTACCTGTAAAATGGGAACAGCAACACTAAACATCGCACAGAGTAAGATTAGTGTACAAAACCATCAGCTTAGCCCCTAGCACATAGTAATTATTATAATTCTTGATCACTGATTCCCTAAAAGACTACCAGGAAAATGTATTGATCAGACAAAGCTAAGTGTATTCAGTTTCCTGCAGAAAGGGAGAATACCATCTAGAACCAGTCTTAGTGGTGTCTGAAAGTGAAAACATTAAGGAAGGATACTGCCAGGGCATCGAAGGCTGCACTGATCATGTAAGTGGGTAACTCATTAAGGTGGGTCATAGACGGCAGGAAGCTGGTTGAGGCTGGACAGAATTTATGACCTAAGAGCTTTGGATTGTGGGCCCAGAGAGGCAAGGGACTTGAAGTGAGTCCAGATGAGCAAATTTTGTTTTGTTAAGTAAGACCTATAGTTGGTTCTGTCTTAATCTTCCGAGAGCAGGTATTTCCTAGAACAAGCAACTAAATTATTACTTGGTTGCAGTATTATTTAATGCAGGGACAGGAAGGAGTGTTGTTTACAGTTCTCATTATTATACATTTTTTTTCATGGAAAAGGGGTCCAAGCCTACCCCACCTATTGTATTGAAACTTGCCTTTCCTTTGAATGACCTTGTTTGGGTATCTTTCCTTATCAGTACTCATCAGTTCCTTTAATTCTTTGTAACAGCTACTTGATATTCACTTGTAGGGCTGCAGCGTGATCTGTTTGCCTTTTCACATATCAAAAGACACCTGGTGTGTACACACTGTGGGGTGGGGGGCGGAGACCCTTAGCATAGTGCCTGGCACAGCATAGGCACTCAGAAAGGGTGTGTGACTGAAGGGACCCTGTATGGGAAATCTATAAAATGCCACGTACGAGTAAGGTTGGGATGGATGGTTGGGCTCCCCTGTTACTGCATCTTACCCCATTCTGGTGTTGTCACCTGTGTTCAGAATCATCTCACGGTGTGCACGGCACGGGAGAGCCCCAGAAGTCCCTATGTGTCCCCAGGGAGGACTGGATGAGCCTGGAGAGCAGTCAGGTGGCACACTGAGGCATGGGTCCCTGGAGGGCACAGCTGAGTCTCCGAGCCACGCAGGGGCCCAGGAGAGAAGTGGAGGAATCGAGTCTGTGCCCGAGGGAACAAATCATGAATTTCACTCAAGCCATCGGATGCCACTGACCAGGCGGGCGGGGGAGGGGGGAACCTCATGGAACCAGCAAGGCCCCAATGGATCGGACAAGGGCCCCTTTCCGTATCATGAGGGCAGTACCCCACCTCCAGATGCCATCGAGGAAACATTTGAAGACCAAAGAAGCAGCGCTGTAGAGGTTTTTGACTTAAAACCAGACACCATCTATGAAGAAGAGGCTGGTACAGAACCTAGCCATAGGTTTTTCAACAAGTGGTTGGACCACACCCATCGGGAACACTTGGAAAATGGGAGCGGTGTTTCCTCCCACTTTTTGATCATGAAAATGTTCAAGCAGAAAAGTAAGAAGAGTAATTGGACCCGTGCCCACGTACCCGTGGCCTAGATCTGTCAATTGTTGTGCTTGTTACACATAATTGTTTTATCCATTTTTTTGAAGCAGTTGAAACTAAATTACAAACATCCTGACATTTCACCCCAAATGCGTCTCTGCAAAACAACATTTTTCCTGCATAACGCAGGGGCGTTCTGAGTTGGCTCTGGGGAGCACTGACTGCCAGTTCCATGGGTGGGGGGCAGGGATGTTCAGTGTCCCCTGACGCCTGGTCTGCTCCAGCTCAAGGAACGCTTGTCGGCCCAAAGGTCCGATGTGGGCAAAGCCCGCTCTGTAGAAAGACAAGTTTGTGTGGGAGGATGTGTGGGGGTGCGTGGGAAGAGTGCTGTCACGTATCTATTCATTTTATGTGTACATCTTCATTATAAAAGTAACACAGAAACTGCTAAAGTGTGAGGATGCACACAAAAAAGTTATAAAGGAAAAGCAGGGAAAAAAATCAGCCATAGTCTCCTCCAATAGAGTCAACCACTGTTAACATCTCAGCACATTTCCTCTAGTCTCTATCTTTTCACATAGTTGAGATCATACTATCTCTACATACCATACTATCTATCTATAGCTGTCCTTATATCTATACTCATTATCTATCTTAGGAAGGCTGACTTTTAATGGGTTATTTAAAGTCTCCTGACTCCTGCCTATTCACCACAACCTAGTACATAGTAGGGTGGGAAGCTGGAAAGAAAGAGGAAATCTGTTTCTGAAATGAAAAATGTGCCACATTTTAAAAAATTTGAGCCTGATGGGTCGCTTGTTAATTTGCTTGCACCCTACCTACTCATGATCTCAGTTAAGTCTCAGAATGGCTTTGTGATGTAGGGTGTCTCATGCCCACTTTCCGGATGAGATACATAAGGCTGAAGGAGCTTAGGAAGCTACCCAAAGGCTCCACAGCCTGTGTGCTTCACCATTCTCACTTGCAATCCTGAATACAACCAGGGGCTCCCTAACCAGCTCCAGGGAGAGGGAAGCAGGGATTTGGGGGAGGCAGGGTAGGCACTTGACCCAGGGATCTTCGATAATGAGAGACTCACAGACCCTCTTCTACTGTATCTGGAAAAACATAGGATTTATCCAGTCTGGAGGAGATTCCTCTTATCCACTTGGATCATCTACTTCTCCACTGGGGTGTGGTCTGGGAACAAAGAGGGGTGTTTCCAGCTCACGGACATCATGTATTTGGACCCAGGGCCAGTACCTGGAGTGAAAACACAAATTACCTGTCCTAGATTAAAAATGGCTGCAAATTCTTTGACTTTTTTCCATTCAAGAGGAGGAAACTGTCTTCCTCCCCTTGAGACTGGACAGGCTCAGCAAGCGCTTGACTAACAGAATACAGCAGAAGTGAAGTCGGGCCCATTTTCAGGTCAACACCTTTAAAGACTGGAAGTTCCACCTTCCATCTTCTGGGAACACTTGCTCTGACAACCCAGCTGCCATGCTGTGGGGAAGCCCAAGAAGCCCCACGGAGAAGCCATGGAGAGATAACGTAGGCCATTGCTCTATAGGCCCAGCTGAACTCTTAGCCATCAACAAGCACCAACGGGCTAGCCATGGGAGTGAACCATCTTGGAAGGTGAATCCGTCCCCCCCCCCCCAACCTCCCCAGATGATGTGTGGAGCAGAGATGAGCCAACCCTGGCTCATCTAGCCTGCCTAGATTGCAGATTTGTGAGCAAAGTAATTGATCATTGTAATTTTAAGCCACTGTGCTTTGGAATTTTTTTTTAATAACGTATTAGATAACTAGAATACCACCACTTTATGAGCTGATTTTCCAAGGCAAGTGTATATGAAACCTTACACACATACTGGTTCCTTTTTTTTTTTTTTTTTAAGATTTTATTTATTTATTTGACAGAGAAGGAAAGAGAGAGCACAAGCAGGGGGAGTTAGTTGCAGGCAGAGGGAGAGGAAGAAGCAAGCTGAGCAGGGAGCCTGATGTAGGGCTCAATCCCAGGACTCTGGAATCAGGACCTGAAGCAAAGGCAGAAATGTAACTGACTGAGCCCCCCAGGTGTCCCCATACTGTCTCCTTTAGTCTTCACACTTCCCTCTTGGGTAAGAAGAACAACAGCTAACATGTATTCAGTGTTTGCTATATGCCTGGTGCACTTCAAAATCTTTTTCCTATGCCAATTCATTTAATTGTCCCAATGATGCTATTTCACATTTCGCAGATGTGGAAACCACAGAGAAACCACGCAACTAGTGACAAAGCCAAGGACTCAGCTGTAGGATTTGAAAGCCAGTAATTGTAACCCCTGTAATGCTCTGCCTCTAGGGCAGAGGGCTGATGAGAAGGCGGAGTCTCAGAGAGGTGAAGTGACTTCCCCAAGGGTGCACAGCTAATGAGTGCCTTTGGAACACTCATCCTCTGGGTTCCTTCCTTGAAGCTGCTATGGTCCTGACAATGTTGACTGCCCCTTGGGGTCTGTCGCTGTGTGATGCTGGCTGGCTCTGACCTCTGATGGTGCCCTCTAGCTTGATCTGCTTCCCTACCCTGCAGCTGTCCTACCCAGTGTCCTTGGGCCGTTCCTACACATTCACTTCCATCCTCAAAGCACCGATTTTTCCAATCAAGAAAGGGCTTTAAAAGAATGTGCCCCAGGCTCAGAAGGACTTTCCAAGAGAACCTTCTAACATTCCAAGGATAGTTTGTGCTTTGACCACTGCCTGGCTCCAGGTGATCTCCGTGTCCTTCCTGCCCAGCTCTCTCCTCTCCTGCACCTGCTACCCTCTCTCCTTTGCAAATGAGGGATGGAGATGAGCAGGGCAAGATGTTGGGGAAGGGAGAGAATGAACAGGAGCTCTGCAATCACATAGACCCGTGGCTTAGGGTGATTCTTTAACCTCTACTTATTTAGTAGTAAGAGGTGATTCTCCACCTCTACTGGAAAGTGGGATTATGAACAGCCTCTTCTTCATAGGGGTGCTGTGAAAATCAAATGAGGCCATGCATGTGTTTTCTGGAGCCCCTTTCAGTATCAGATGTGTGACCTGGAGCTCCACAATTGCCTGTAGGCCCTATAATTGTAGGAGAATGTCTAGAGGCTTCTGTGGCCATCTGCTGTGGCCATCTGTCTGCCCACAAGTGCAGAGAGGCAAGATGTACCTTTTGGCTCCCAGATGTAGGCAGAACCTCCAGGAACGTCTTCTAGAATGTGCTGGTAGGATTGGTCCACCAAAGGAGCTTCTACGATGAGGAAGATGAAGATTCAGGAAATCTGTGTCTCAATCTCTGGCTCCACGGCAGCTGAGATGTGTAGATCAGGAAACTGTGACCACTCTTGGCTCCAGGGCCACACAGCCTCAGCCTTGATTGAGGGCAACCAAATGGATGTCCCAGGACCTTCCTCTTAGTAAAACAAAGTGAGTCGCCCATCACTGGACCTCTGCTGTCACTGCTGCAAGGAAAAAGAGAATGCTCTAAGAACACACTTGTTAATGCAGAGGAGGGAAGCACATTCTCCACATCACTTCTTGCTTGCACACAGTGTGGTAATTTTTGGAAATCGAGTTCCTCAAGGATCTAGTCTGTAGACTTGGGCTCGCCAGCCTCTAGCATGTGGTGAAGTAGGCACAGGGTTGGGGTACAGAGTTGGACGAGCCAATCCTTAATGTCAGAAGCACACCTCAAATGTAGGAACCATTTTCCTGGTCACTACATTGGTTTGCACTTATCACCATCCATTTCCGGTGCCTTCCTTTGCTGGTATCCTAAGCACATGCCCAGTCTGCCTCCACGAGACTACGAGCCCAGTGAGGAAGAGGTGAGAATCGACAGCTTGGGCCTTCCCAGGCAGAAAGGTAGGGAGTTGGCAGAATGTCCATGTCTTCTGTGCTCAGACTGACAGAACAAAGAGCCTGGCTTAGACTCAAAATTAATTCCCTGAAGGAAGCCCTCAGAAGGTGATGCTCTGTGACACCGTGGAGGCGTGTGTGGGCAGAAGAAGACAAAGCCTGGGGCAGGTAGAGAGGAGACTTTCTTCTACCCACCTGAGCTATGTTAGTGGGACACCAATTATGAAGGGTGAGAAGCAGAAGACAGGCCTGTTCCTGGTCGTGGATTCTCCCAAAGCTAATCTGGGTCACGTCTGGCAAGGGCGATGCTTCCGAGGCATCTGGTACCTGAGGTCCTTGATAGGAGCATGTCTGAAACCAGCCCTTGGTGGCGCGGTGCTACACAGAGGTTAAGAACCAGGGCTCTGGAGTCAGACAGTCAGTGACTTGGGGGAAGTGATTTAAACCCTCCGACCCTTTATTTCCTCTACTAGATAGGACGGTTAACACCTGTACCGCGTGGGCACCGAGTAAGTTCTGGATTTAGGGAAGCAGTTACTAAAAGGAAAAAGGAGAGGGAATACACTCACATTAAAGATGGACTCTTTGTCAGGTGCTCTCTCTACACTGTCTCTCTTAGTTCTCCCAGCACTTCAGGGCCCCCAAGTCATGAAGAGTAACTCTGGAGCTTGCAAGTCCTGAAGGGGTCTGGTCCTCTACAGTTTCCTTCTCCCTAAACCAGGGAGGAGAGGGGCAGCACAGAAACAACCATATGAAGTGGGAATTCTCCTCCCTGTTTTATACATTTAAAAAAATTTATTAACTCTTTTTAATCAGAGAGAGAGTAAGCACAAGCAGGGGGAGTGGCAAGTAGAGGGAGATGGAGGCTTCCTGCTGAGCAAGGAGCCAGATGCAGGACTAGATCCCAGGAGCTTAGGATCAGGACCTGAGCTGAAGGCAGCCGCTTAACAGGCTGAGCCACCCAGGTGTCACTGTTTTACCCATTTTTTTTTGAGAGGGGTAGGGACAGAGGGAAAGAGAGGAAGAGACTCTCAAGCAGACTCCCTTCTGAGTCTACAGAGCCTGACGAGGGGCTCAATCTCAGGACCCTGAGATCATGATGTGTGCTGCAATTAAGAGTTGACATTTAATCGACTGAGCCACCCAGGTGCCCCTCTCCTCCCTGGTTTAGGGAGAAGGAAACTGTAGAGGAGCAGATCCTTTCAGGGCCTTACTTGCATCCTCCTGCCTTTACCACCCCTTCCAACAGCAGGCCCCTGCCTTTCTTTGCCCAGGAACTTCCTGTTGCCATTGGCCTGGCAGGCTAGAGGAGTTGGAGCATCAGCAATCCTCAGGAGCTTTTAGCCACTGACCGGTGGGAGTTCACACACAAACGTCTATCTGTGTTGACCCTTGGGAGCGGGGGGATAACCCTGAGGTGTGGGTTCTACACTGTGTCCCAGAAATCCCCAATGGGGTTAAACTTCCCATCTAATAAGACAGAGTTCTCCTGATTACACATGAAAAAGTTCTCCCCAAAAGAGGAGAAACACCATCCCCAACAGACACTGTATCCATTGCTAACTATATTAATTGTCCCCCAGTTTTGTCATGATCCCACTGAATATTGTTATCAGAAGACAACAATAGTGTAAGATTTAGTTTCAAAAACTTGCATATAAAACAAAAATATGAGAAGAATGAAAGAGCTCAGATCCAATTAGCAAAATGTCATCAGTGCAGTGAATTGGTATGACATTTTATGGAATATCACGATAATTAAGATCTCTACAGATCATTGTTTATGGCAGAGAACAGAATTGATGGATTCATGGAGCACAACTGGGAAGTAGACTGTTCTCCCTGTTAAGTAAAAGCAAACTGTTTCTGACTGTCCGTACACATTGATCTGGGGTGTGGGGAGGTGTTAGACAATCCAATAGCTGCCTACTAAGTGCCTGGGGCCATGTCGATGTGTTCCAGTTAAAGATACTAAATCTGGAACAGCAAATACAGTGGAAAACATCACTAGTTACATTTCCAAGGGTTCACATTTTCCAAGATCTGCTTGATTTCCTCAGAGGTCAAACTGGTGAGTCAATTGGGGTATGCGATAGGTATCCCATCCCTACTTTTTTCAAGTCTTTGAAAGTGACATTAGTCTTTGCATTTCCCCAATGAGGTGGGGATTTCTGATTTGCCATAGCAATAAGAGGGGAAGTTCTAAGGGTTTCCACTCAGTCTTTCCTACCATAATGATCCTCCTCCATTGGTCAGAGAGCCACTGCGAAGATTCTGCCTGTTGCCAAATATATCTATTTAAATGATAAATTTAGAAGCCAGAAAAATAATCTCCAGGGTGGATTTGTGGATTAACTGAGTCTACTGTGAATCTGACTTGAGCTAAGATTCTACCACTTGACCACTGTAACCCCCATGTTGGGTTGCAGTGGTGTTCTGGGTCTCTGGGAATAAACATCAGTTCAGAGCCAGTGTCTAGTTATCTCTGAAATGTTCTTTTCCTCCTTAAAAAGTCACTTCAGCAAATGACTGCCAGTCCTTTTGGGGAACTCTTAGAGGAAGGTTTACTGTGCATATCTGAAGCAATGGTGCAATGCCATTCTTCAAGGGTTCCCCACTATTCCTTCAAAGGGCTCTCACTGTGTGAATTGACGTAGACTTCAAAATCAGGTGAGAGCCATGAATCTTTACTGTGGACACTGGGTCAGATTTTTGGCTACCAGACCTAGAGTCTTTTCCCATTATAGAAATCAGGCAGTTTCCTACTAGGGTGCCCATCTGTTTCATCTGTAGGATTCCATAATTAATTAACCATTTCCAAAGATCTTTGTGTACCAAGACCTCTAGTTACTGGTACATTCCTGCTGCCATTAGATATACCCTCCTGATCTTTAGCAGTTAAGTAATGCCATTTGTCCTCTTCTACTTCAGGACCCTATGATTTTCCTGAAATTAGGGAGCCCATATCAATGATGACATTTCCTATAGTTGAACCTATTATTCAAAAAGAGCAACCACAGAGCTTTTGAGAATGTAGGTGCTCCCCTCTCAAATGTATTTCCCAATGCCTTAATGGAGGGAGTGTCTTCTAGGTGTTCTCCTGGAACACAGTTGGTGGTTGGGTATACAAGTTGTACATGACAAATCCAATCAAACCTTCTCAATGTCCCCACATCTTTTTAATTTCCTCTTCCATATAATTCCAGGCATGTAAATCTAGGCTGTGGTCTCTCAATTTCATTAAACGTAGGTCATTGTGGAGTTCAAGTTTTGGTCAATCACCACGCGAGCAGTTAGAGACACCTCCAGGGGTATGAGATAACATAATGATTCTGGATTTTCTAGTAGGTTCATCTACATCAATGAATTTGCTCACTATAGTGTTACAGTCCACCATCCTTGGTCTAACACTTTTCAAATCCAGACCCGTGCATGATCCCAGATTTCTGCTGATATATATTAGCAAAATGTTGTAATTCTTGGATATTTAAGATGTTTCCTCTAAGATCATCATGTGTACCTGTCTCCATAAAGCATACTAATATTTAACTCTAGTAATGGGTTTAGTGGCTAGAGGTGGTCATGGTGGGTCTTGAGGAGAGTGAGCATATCCTCTCAGGGCATTTGCCTTAGATGAAGTTATCACAGGATTCAAGAAAAAAAAAAAAGTTGCTAGTTCCCTAATACACCAAGGGGAAATCTCCTGCCACTGATAATGGGTGCTCAGAATGATGTAGGGGTTCAAGATTGTCAATTTCATCTGGGTTCAATCAGATGTTTTCCTTTCGCATTTTATGATTCCATTCTTTCCCAATCTAGTTTCACATGAACAACTCAACAAAACTGTGAATTCAACTGTTACTGACATTTAGCCACTCACACAATTACAGTCTCTATTTTCAGTCATATCAACCTTATATCTTTAGGAAAGAAAATATTCTTTCAACTTCTTTTCTTTTTGTTTTGTTTTTTAGAGAGAGGAGAGGCAGAGGAGAGAGAGAGAGAGAGCGCACGCGCGCGAGAGAATCTCAAGCCTAGTGCGGAATCTGACGCAGGGCCAGGTTCCATGACCCTGAGATCATGACTTGAGCTAAAATCACGAGTCAGATGCTCAGTTCTATCCTTTTAACTCCTCAGACCATGGTTTGAACTGAGTTTGGCATTTTTTCCCTCTGTAAGCATTCTAGTCCACTCTAAGGAATATATTCCACACTATAGTCATTATCGTCATCATTATGGCCACGGAGTCAAGTGAAGCATCTCACGGGGCTCCCTGGGGGCTTGTTTCAGTGGACTCTTCATCACAGTCAACCACAGGTGATAGCTTATTTAATCAGCGCTGCATGCAGTGGACCATGAGCACCCCATGTCCCATTGGTGAGGAGCTCATTTTTGCTCTCAAGCCCAAGGGAATGACCACACCCACACCAAGATCCCTCTTTTTATAGGTCTGTGTTGGGAGGCTACTATGGCAGCCAGAGTCCAATCAAGAGATAAAAATTTCACAGAAATTGGAACAGAGAAAGTTTAATATAAAATTAACTATAAGAGCAGATTGGAGTAACAAAGAATTGGCTAGTGAGAAGTGAAGAACTGTAAAGAGAACCCGAAGAGTGCATAAAAGACTCTGAGGGTAGTGCTGCCCTTAGGACTAAGGAGCACGCTAGGAAAGGCTCCCAGCCCCAGGGATCTGATCCAGACCTTGGAGAGGGCCAATGGGATAGTGGATGAGTCTTGGAGGTTGTGCACCTGCAGGATTTGCTGGAAATTTGCCCCCTGAGGTTCCAGTGGGGGAGCCATCTGCCAGGAGATGCCATGCCTTAGAACTTGCTATAAAGTTGCCCCAGGGGAAGTGCTAGTGGAGGCTGTTCACAGGGAGGCACATGGTCTGTAGCTTTCCACTCTGAAGTCACCTGACAAGGTCCTAGGGAAGCTGCTTGTCTGAGCGCACTGCAGGGACTGGTGCCTGCTCTCCAGAGGCTGAATGCTGGAGAAGCTTCCAGGCCCAGGAGAAGGCACAGACACTGCAGGAGAAACCATGTGCGTTGCAGGAGCTATAGAAGTCAGAGGTGTTGCAAGAGCCTGGTTGCAGAGCTGTGGAAGCCTACCCAGGACAGCGGGCTGCAAACAAGGAGAGAGACTCCCTCCTCCTTCAGGGTCCCGCCCTTGCCGCTAGGGACAAAATTTAGCAATGTACCAGCTGACAAAGGAGAAATAATTATAAGGCCCGCCTTCAGTATTGCAGACCAGGCAATGAGGGGTGGAAATGAGGCAGTAAATTTAGAACTGGCACACTGAGAAAACATCGTCAATTATCTAAAGCTGCACTGACCCTACAACAGCTGCTTGAAACCTGTGGCTAGAGGCTACTACAATCTATACTAATTAAGTAAGGATTTAAAAGTCCCATCCTCAGTCACAGTAGCCACATTTTAAGTTCTCAATAGCCACGTGACTAGAGGCTACTACATTAGAAAGGGGCAAATATAGGATATTCTATCACAGACTCCATCACAAATTTCTATCAAACAGTTCTGATCTAATGTATCTTTTTATTTATTTATTCAAGAGGGAGGGAGAGAGAATACATGCCTGAGTGAGCAGGGGAAGACGGAGAGGGACAAACGAACTTCATGCTGAGCGCAGAGCCCAACATTGGACTTGATCTCGGGGCCCTGAGATTATGACCTGAGCCAAAACCAATAGTCTAACACTTGACCGTCTGAGCCATCCAGGTGCCCCCTAATCTAATGAATCTTGATTGCTTCTTTGCTTTGGCTGCTAGAAACCTTGGAGATAAATTCCATCTTCAAGGTCAAGGATAAAGTTAATCTCCAGCAAAGTACAAGCCTATAATCCTACCCTCCGCCTCCTTCATCTCAATTTCCCAAACAGTTCATTCTATCTTGCTCTGTTCATTCTGGTAAAATATTTTAACATACATTTTGGAATTAGGGTGGGCAAAATAAAAACTTTTGGGAGTAGGATTCCCTTATTTTAAAAGCTGGGTGAGGCCTTAGAGATCAACCAGCTGATTTTCCAAACATAGACATCGAAGTCCAAAGAGTGAAAATAAGTCACCCCGAGTCAAAGAGTCAGAACTGAGATAAGGATTCAGGTCTCATGACTCCCATCCCAGGTCTTACTGTACAAGTCGCACTCTGTGTCCAAGATTTGAGATATAGGGTAATATCATCCAAGGAAATACTTAGACCTGAGATTTGAACCATGATTCATGGCTTTGCTTTGAGGCTCAAAGGCTCAGAGGAGAAGGGATATTTAAGCAGGTACAGAGAAGGGTCATGGCAGCCCAGGACACACCTGTCGGGATCACTTGTCACCCTTACATTCATATTTTTATTCACGGATGGGGCTGGTTGTGCCTCTGCTGCCATCGCTTAGGACCCTGTTCACACTGTAGATGCCTCTTGACTCCAGTCTGCCCTGCTTTCCTCCTGCGAGTCTCTGCTCCACTCTGTCTCCAGTGATGCCTCTGTCCCTGCACCACTCAGCCATGTCACTGTGTACTTATGATTTGTTTCTTTTCACTGTGTGGCTGTGGGCATTTGGTTTATCTCTTGAGCAGTCAGGGGGCATCCGGGTTGTTTCTGAGTTTTGGTGATTTTGTAGGAAGCTGCTATGGACATTGGCCTCCTGTGTGTGTGTGTGTGTGTGTGTGTGTGTGTGTGTGTGTGTGTGAACAAATGGCCCATTTCACCTGGGTAAATACCTAAAAATGGGACTGCTGGATTAGATGGTAATAACAGTATTTTTAATTTTATATGAAACTGCCAAACTTTCCCAAAGTCGTACCATTTTACATTCCTACCAGCAATTCCCACCAGAGAGTTCTACTTACTTCACTTCCTCATCTGCACTTGGTATGGTCTATTTTTTTTTTTTTAATAAGAGTGTTCTTCAAAAAAACCTCAGATTTGATCACTTCATGCCCCAGCTAAAAATCCTTTACTGCTTCTTTTTTTAAAAAAAAAATAATTAATTGGGCACCTGGGTGGCTCAGTAGTTAAGTGTCTGCCTTCAGCTCAGGTCATGATCTCAGAGTCCTGGGATCGAGCCCCGCATCGGGCTTCCTGCTTGGTGGGAAGCCTGCTTCTCCCTCTATCACTCCCCTGCTTTTGTTCCGTCTCTTGCTCTGTTTCTCTCTATCAAATAGATAAACAAAATCTTTTTTTAAAAAAAGAATGAATTAATTAATTTTTAAATTTTATTAACATATAATGTAATATTTGCTTCGGGGGCACAGGTCTGTGAATCATCAGTCTTACACAGTTCACAGCACTCACCATAGCACATACTCTCCCCAGTGTCCATCACCCAGCCACCCTAGCCCTCCCCTCACCCCTTCAGCAATCCTCAGTTTGTTTCATGAGATTAAACGTCTTTTATCGTTTGTCTCCCTGCCTGGTCCCGTCTTGTTTCATTTTTTTCCCCTCCCTTCTGCCCAGGACACCCCACCCTGCCTCTCAAATTCCTCATATCAGAGAGATCATTTGGATAATTGTCTTTCTCTGATTGATTTATTTCGCTCAGCATAATACCCTCTAGTTCCATCCATGTCATTGCAAATGGCAAGATTTCAGGGTTTTTTGATGGCTGCATAGTATTCCATAGACTATATATAGACCACATCTTCTTTATCCATTCATCTGTTGATGGACATCTAGGCTCTTTCCATAGTTTGGCTATTGTGGACATTGCTGCAATAAACATTGGGGTACATGGGCCCCATCAAATTACTTCATTTGTATCTTTAGGGTAAATACCCAGTAGTGCGATTGCTGGGTCATAGGGTAGCTCTATTTTCAACTTTCTGAGGAATCTCCATACTGCCTTTACTGCTTCTTATTGCTCAAAATTCTCAAGGCAGACCTCGAGGTTCTGGAATTTTGCCCATGGAGTTCCTGCTCTCGGACCAAATGTTTCCATTTCCTAACCTGCCCTGAAGTTCACGCATCAGAGCGAGTCCCTATTATGCCACCATGTATGGATGACAGCTGAAGTAAGGTAATTATCCTGGTAACTGGATGTGAATATCTCTTTCCCTCATTGGGACATCCACTCCACGGGGGCAAGCACCATTCGTCTTGTCTGGCTCTATCTGCAGAGCTGGCGCACGGTATATGCTTGAGAAGGGTCTCTTGGTGAAAGATCTCATTTCCTTGTCTCCACCACCTGCACAGAGGGATGACAATTTTGGTCTGACAGAAAGGCTCAGGGAGGTGTAGCAAGTTGCCTGTGTCACTCAGCTGGAACCAAGATTTAAGTCTTGATCATTCAGAAGCCATTCCTCTTCCCCCAGTCATCTGGATGGAAGGCACTCAGCTGCCATGTTTATCAATGGCTGGGAGGAACTGAATCCCAGAGATGAGGAAGCCACTTCCTGAGAGCCACCCAGACACTCATCTCTGTTGATTTTCTCTTCACTTTCTCTTCTTTGCATGCTTCCAGAGCCAGTGAACCAAACTGTAGAATCTGTTGGGGCCTGCCTTTTCTTTTTCCTCAGGTCACCTGGGAAAACAAAACAGAGGTGGGAGAGGTCATTCAGCCTTGTCATAGTCCTAATATTATCGACTCCCCAAGCCAGCCCTTCTTTCTTTCTTTCTTTCTTTCTTTCTTTCTTTCTTTCTTTCTTTCTTTCTTTCTTTCTTTCTTTCTTTCTCTTTCTTTCTTCTTTTTTTTCTTTTTAAAGATTTTATTTATTTGACAGAGGAAAAACACAGCTAGAGAGAGAACACAGCAGACGAGTGAGAGAGGGAGAAATAGGCTTCCCACCAAGCAGGGAGCTTGATGCAGGGCTCGATCCTGGGACTCGGGGATCACTACCTGAGCTGAAGGCAGACGTTTAATGACTGAGCCACCCAGGCGCCCCCAGCCCTGTATTTTCACCCATTTCTCCACGGAGAGACGGGCTCAGGCAAAGAAAAAGTCCCGCCCTAAGTTGCACAGCGAATGTTGACATTTTCATTCAGACCAGTTAGGATAAAGGGATGCCATCTAGATGTCATTGTGTATCAGTGTCACACAGAGGGTTTCTTAAAACCCAGGTTTATGGCTCCACCCCAAGAGAATCTGATTCAGTGGGTTCAGGTGGGGTCTGAGAATTTGCATTTCTAACAAGTTCTCTCTTAAAGCTGGGGACCACGCTTTTAGGACCACTGCCTTGTGGTTTTCTTCTTTCTTCAGTCCATTGGGGGCTCTCATTATGCCTGGAACCCTAATACTAATAACCACAGCATCCCACATTTTGTTGAACTGCTACGATGTCTTATACTGTCATGACTTCACACACAACAACTTGCTTAAACCCACAACATCCCCATTTTCCATATGGGAATGCGAGGCGCGGAGCTGTTACGCAACTTGCTCAAGGTTGTAGCCCCTCTAAGAAGCAGAGCTGAGCTTTGAACCCAGGAAGTCTGGCTCCAAGCCCACACCTCTGGATAGCACAATGTAGTGCTCCCTGCTCGTCAGGGACTAAGAGCACCAGGCCTGCGGGAATACGCCTCAGGGCACAGGCCAGTGGCAAATTTGGTTTGCAACCCCTCCCACCACCTCCATTTAGTTCTTGGGCTATGTTTAAATGGAATGCAGACCTTCCCCAGAGTCTCAACAAAGTGACAGTTGACACATCTGCTCCCATTAAGAAAGCCAGTCTCCAACGTTACTTGTTGACAACTCTTCAGCTAGATGCAATCAGCAATTATGCACAGTCAGAGGCTTATAAATAGCTTCCCCCTTGGAGTTAGTGGCTCCGGAAGGCAAAGGTGTCTTGAAGGGGATTCTGTAGTGACAAGCTGGTGATGACACACAAGGGCTGGGAGAACAAAGCTTTATACTGAACCACGGCCCAAAATAACTCTTTTATGTTGGGAGGAAGAGCTATTGGAATTTCATAGTGGTGGGGAAAAAATGCAGATGTCAACCTTCCCAAGGCTGTTACAAGTGGCTAAAAGTGACACATTTAGCTGCCCAGCCCCAGCGGACACCTGGGAAATGTAATGTTGGAGCTGGAGAGACATTTTTTAAAGATGGAGGGACCACCACCTTCCTATCAGGAATTGGAGGCCCAGTGAGAGGGTCAGGTCCCACTTACCATCCTGCAGAGAAGCAGTCTTTTTGGCCTCTGACCCAGTAAGTGGGCTCCGGGGGCTGGGAGGTGAGCTCCAGGTTGTCTAGGCAAACAAGGCACTTAGAAGAGGCCAATCAAAGATGAGCTTACTGTAGAGATTGGTTTTGTCTTTCTTTGTCCAACTTGCATCATTGGGGACATTTCAAAGATGAGCATTTTTATCAGGTTATTCCCCTGTTCCAAAACATCCAATGGCTTCCCATTGGACAGGAAGAAGTCCAAACCCTTGTGGAATGGATCAAGTTCAAGCTCACATAGGGCAGTCCAGCATGGTGGTTAAGATGTAGACCATGGAGCCAAAGAGATGTAGGTTTGAGGCTTGGTTCTGCCACTTATTAGCTGTGTGTCCTTCAGTAAGTGACTCAGTCTTTCAGATGTTCAGCTGCAGATGGGGCAACCAGTAGCAACCGAGCTCATGTATTTAAGAGGATCAGATGAGCTAATGCAAGGAAGGTGCTTGGCAGAATGCTTGACTCACAGTACTCTGTTACTAATATTACTATTAATTACTCTAGATATGGCACTCGAGGCCCTCCTTGATGTGCTCCCAGCCTACATCTCCAGCCTCATCTCTTCCTGCTTCGCTCTCCCATGAGGTAGGATTTGTCATGTCTCCTTGGTGCTGGGCTCTCTGTGCTTTCTGCCTCAACAGCCCTTCTTTCTTCTGGCTTTTAAAACTCAGCTCTGGGGGGCGCCTGGGTGGCTCAGTTGGTTGAGCGACTGCCTTTGGCTCAGGTCATGATCCCAGAGACCCAGGATCGAGCCCCACATCAGGCTCCCTGCTCGGCGGGAAGCCTGCTTCTCCCTCTCTCACTCCCCCTGCTTGTGTTCCCTCTCTCGCTGTGTTTCTCTATGTCAAATAAATAAAATAATTAAAAAAAAAATAAAACTCAGCTCTGGTGTTTTCTTCCCTGGAAAAATTTCCTGACCCCTAGCTGGTGCTCTGATGCTTCTTCTTCTTCTTTTTAGATATTATTTATTTAACAGAGAGAAACACAGCCAGAGAGGGAACATAAGCAGAGGGAGTGAGAGAGGGAGAAGC
>PITA01023301.1:0-10548 GCA_004023965.1 Spilogale gracilis
AAAAAAAAAAAAAAAAAAAAAAAAAAAAAAAAAAGCAGAAGACATCTGGACTGATAAAAGGTCAACTGAAAGAGGAGCTAAAGATAACCAGGAAAAACTGGTCATAAATTTGCCTCAAGGTTCAGACAGGGGGTCATGCTGCTGAATTATAGGCAGGGGTCACTGTAGTGAATTTAAAACTTATGTCCTGGTTTTGATACTTCGGGGCAGCCTCCTTCACCATGTGCCCCAGCTGCAAACAGGGCTGGGATATTAGACGGTGCTATTTGAACGGATGAAAAGAACTGCCAGATATGAGCATGTATTAGAGGTTATGCATAGTTGATGGGACTCCAGAGTCCCTGAGAAATAGGTCAGCCTGTGTCCCATGTCACAGGCTACTGCCTCAGCTGTGCTCTGCCAAGTGGCTCCTAAAAACTCACCTGACAACTTCAAAACGTTGAAATTTTCAGTTCCTTAATGTCCCGGGGGAAGCCAGGCCTTGCTGGAGAGGGTTTCCAAGTAATGAAGTCACAGAGTAAGAAATACATTTGAGTATACACACACACATAACACATGCACACACAACACACACACAACACACACACATACATTTCAACAACATCCTAGCTGGTGAGCTAATAGAGGTTTACTCCTGGGTCCAGGCATTCTACCTGGTTGTTCAGAGGTGCGGGCCTGGAGTGGATAGATCACGTGTGTGTGTGTTGGGAGAGAAGTAGGAGAGAGCCAAGCAGCACACTCCCTTGATCCTGAGTAGGACCTTTGCTTTCTTTATTTAAAATATGGCTATTGGGGCGCCTGGGAGGCTCAGTCATTAAGTGTCTGCCTTTGGCTCAGGTCAGGATCCCGGGGTCCTGGGATCGAGACCCGCATGGAGCTCTCTGCCCGGCGGGAAGCCTGCTTCTCCCTCTCTCACTCCCCCTGGTCGTGTTCCCTCTCTAGCTATGTTTCTCTCTGTCAAATAAATAAATAAAATCTTCAAAAAAATAAATAAAGGATGACTATAAAGGTAGAGTGGACCTCCCTTAGGTCTAATGCTGTGAAATGAGCTAATATCATTCAGAACTGCTCAATAAACTTGGAATAGTAGACTGCCCGATTATGGGATTTACATCAAGCATGATTTCCCTTTCTGTCAATCATGCCACCAAGATGCCAGGATTGAGGACTTCCATGTGTCAGACCCTGTTCTAGAGCAATATTTTTCAACCTTGGCTCTTAGTAACATTTTGGGCTGGATAAATCTTTGATGTGGGAGGTGGGGTGGGGCTGCCCTGGGCACTGTAAGATGCTTAGCAGCAACCCCGACTTCTACCCACTTGATGATAGAAGCATGCTCCCTCCACCCCCAATTGTGACAACTCAAATGTCTCTGGACACTGTGAAAGGACACTGTCCTTTGGGAGCAAATTTGTCTCCATTCAAGAACCATTGTTCTAGATACGTGATATATTTAAGATGGGGTGAGGTATATGCAAAGAACATGAGCTGAGAGTCATGTTGTTGACTTAATTCCTTCATTTGCTTTCTGTACTGGCCCTGGCTGGGTGCCAGCCACCCTACCAGGCAGTGGGGATACAAGGGTGAATAAGACATGGTTTTGCCTTAAGGAGAAGAGCCTATTAAGGGAAAAAACCTCATAGATAAATAAATTACCAATTAATGTAGTAAATGCAGTGAAATAGACCTGCATAGGAGTGGGGGGTTGAAGGCATCTCATGCATCTTGGCAATAGGAGCTGGGGCATCAGGAAAGACTTTCTTAAATTACCTAGTCAGAGCTGAGCCTTAAAAAAATCAGTTACTGGAAGAGGTGGAAGCATTGGACAGAGGTGTACATAGGCAATATTGAAGTATGAGAAAAGACACAGGGATGAAGACAAGCCTGGTGTGTGCTATGTGTTGGGCAAGGAATGCTAAAAGTCTACAGGGGTACACAAAATGACCTATTGGCCATCAAAGAGCTTGAACTTTATTCCAGGAGGTGGGGAGCCATCGAATGGTTTTGAGTGAGAGAGTGACACTTTGCTTTGGTCAGAATGTGGAGAACGATTTAAGGGGCACATGAGTGAAAGCAGGGAGACCAACTTAGGAGGCCAAGAGATAATGAAGCTTGAACTAGGGCAATGGAAGTAGAAAGTAGAAGACACTCGAGCAATATTTCAGAGATAAAATGGCACGACCTGCTGACTCTCTGGGTATGCGAGATGAGAAAGAGGGGAATGATCGAGGGTGATGGGCCTGGAAATAGCTACCTCAGTGAGGTAGCCATTGTGTTATACCAACTTTACTTTGTCCCTATTTTGCAAATGAGCAAATTGAAGCTCCAAGGAAAGCCCATAGTCAACCAGCTGGTGAGTAGGGAAGCCATGATTCAAGTTCTATTTGAGTGTCTGACTTCCAGCCTATCCTATCCTACTGCATGGCTTTGACCCAGTGTGGGTCAAACTGGTGAATAGGACCTCACTCAGAAAGAAATGGACTTGGTTACCAGTGGCTTTTCTGCTTGGCAGGTGCTCAATAATGGATTTTAATGAAAATTATACCAGTATATTTACCTATAATTTTCATGCATTCCAAATTGTCGTGGGGACAAAGAAGTAGCTTGCCAAGTGTTACATGCAAATATCAGCCACCTGAGCTGCAGCTTTAGTTTCTTCTCAGGTTCCTGGCACCAACCAGCGAAGTCATGAGAGCCCATAGTCCATTGTTCTGCCTGTTTGTTGAATGCTCACTGACCAATAGTCGGGGACATAGGGATAACAGGGACTTGTTCAATGATTTGATAATTTCTATTAATTTTTTTTAGCATCACTATTAAGTTCTAGACCAATAAGATGACCTCCAGTCCTACCATCATTTCTATCTGCAGATATTAAATGCAACCAAGAGGGAGTGTAAGGTGGGAAAAAGCGGAAGATGGTCACTGGGCTAGAGGCTGAATTTTATGCATGTTGTTAAGATAAACACAAAGAGGGGCACCTGGGTGGCTCAGTTGGTTAAGCAACTGCCTTCAGCTCAGGTCATGATCCTGGAGACCCGGGATCAAGCCCCACATCGGGCTTCCTGCTCGGTGGGAAGCCTGCTTCTCCCTCTCTCAGTCCCTCTGCTTGTGTTCCCTCTCAGGCTGTGTTTCTCTCTGTCAAATAAATAAATAAAATCTTTAAAAAAAAAAAAAAAGATAAACACAAAGAAATGTCTGTGTTACTGCTCTCTAGGATTTTCCCCTTTACCTTTCCTCCTCTAAATCTAGACTTCAAAGCTCCTAAAACAAACAAACAAACAAAACAAAACAAAAAAACCCCCAAGATACAAAAATGTAGGATTGGTTGCCTAATTTACTTACATTTTAGGAAAGTGTCCCAAAAGGCCAGTTATGCCTGACTGACAGCAGTTGAACAGGCCTCATGGCCAGAAAATTTAGGAATGATTATAGCCTGTGACCCCTGACAGCTCTCATGCCTCTGAGAGTTGCCAGGAAATGTCACTGGTATGTGTCTCCCAGGATCACCTTCTTTCTCACTGGGAGCAAGAGAAGTTTCTAGACCAGGGGAGAAGAGGCGCAGCACTCCAGTTACCTGTCGCTGCTTGGGTTTGTCGTCCGTGTGTGTGAGGATTTGTACCAGAACAGAAAAGGGAGAGCCAGTCACTGTTTTCCACTTACAAAATTATAATACAAGGTGCTTGGGTGGCTCAGTGGGCTAAGCCTCTGCCTTCAGCTCAGGTCATTAACTCAGTGTCCTGGGATTGAGGCCCTCATCGGGCTCTCTGCTCCGGAGGGAGCCTGCTTCCTCCTCTCTCTCTGCCTGCCTCTCTGCCTGCTTGTGATCTCTCTCTCTGTCAATAAATAAATAAAATCTTTTAAAAAAATTATAATACAGAGATTCCGAGAGACCCAGGGCCTGTGCTGTGACTCGTTCTAATCCCTGCAGAAGCAGAGATTCTCTGGCCTGGGTGCAGGGCCTCAGACAGAGGGCGTCCACCAGGAAAGCACACTCTTCCTTCTGTATTCCTGCTGTTCCTGCTTGGGAAGGACAGACCAGGGAGATCCTTTTTTGCATCTCTGGGACCAGATTCCCAAGCAGGACCTTACACTGTAGTCCTTAGAAATCGTTGCCAGGCAGTAGGTTCTCATTTATAGTTCACACTCCATCCAAGTTAAAAGAAACTGATTATTCCTTTAAAAAAAATCTTCATTGGGTTTAAATGATAGGTGATCACAATATTCCTCCACTGACTGCTGAGGCACAGGCTGGTCCTCCTGGTGAAATACGCTTGATCTGCCCTCTCCTGAAGCCCAGCATATTTGATTCATTCTTCCATTCTCAACTTTGAGGTGACCTCCTCTAGGCCTCCTCTCACCTCTTGGTGGCGTAGCACCTGCCAAGAGTCCTTCTTCCTCTGTTGCACTACAATTGTCAACAGTTGTCTGAGAGCGTCTCTGGGGCCCGGATGGCCCCATATTCGCTGTAGTTTCCCCCGTGACGAGCACACAGGGGGCTGTCAGGCTCTCGGACCGCGCCCAGTGGACTGGAGCACGTGAACACCTGCCAAGGCTTTGAAGCTGGCAGACGTGGGCTCACAGCCATGCGGTCACTTACTAGCTCTAGATCTGGAAATGTCACTTACTCCTACCGAACCCTGGCTTCCCCAGGTGAAGAATGGAAATACTAATACTCAGCTGAAAGAGCTGCGTAACATACGTCGCCGTTCCTGACACAGGGTGAGTGCCTAATAGATAGATTTCTTCTTTTGATTATTGTACTGGGTTGAGGACAAGAAATTCCTCGTAAATGTTTGTGCCGGGCCGTTGAAATAGGGAGAGATCTCATTCTAAGTAGAAGTGAATGTACTTTTATTTTTTTAATTTAAATTTTTGAAGATTGTACTTATTTATATAAGAAAGAGAGAGTGAACATGAACGAAAAAGCATGAGCAGGGGCGAGGGGCAGAGGGAGAAGCAGCCTTCCCCGTTGAGCGGGGAGTCCTGGGATCATGACCCCAGTGGAAGGCAGACACTTAACCCAGTGAGTCCCCCAGGCACCCCAGCAAATGTACTTTAAAGTAATTTTGTGCGTGGTCTAATTGAGAAGGCAGTCATGTATAGTTGAAGAAACCCAGTTTAATCTGCTGTCAGGGGACTTGGTTTGATAATTTCTGTTACCTTTTCCCCTGATAAGGGACATACACATTCCTAGGTAGCTACTCACTGGGCTCAGAGCTCTTTGCCTTAACTTGAATAATGGATGAGGCTTACCCCAAATGTGCCTACTCCTTACTTGCTCCTAAATTAACAGTAGAATATAAATTACCATCCCAATTAAAATAGTTCTCTTATGGTTGAAGGTGTGCTCTGCTCAATGTCACCAAATAGGGAGGCTTCTGCTGTTCAAAGTCCCCTTGGGGCTGGGATTCTTTTTCTGTAGTGCAACAGTGACATCCTTTGGCCTGTTGGGTTCATGACAGAGCAAACTTGCTTCTTAGCTCTGTGACTTTTGGGTTTCCCGGTACAGAAACACACAGAGAGGGTCGCCTGGGTGGCTCAGTCGTTGGGAGTCTGCCTTCAGCTCAAGTCATGATCCCAGGGACATGGGATCGAGCCCAGCATTGGGCTCGCTGCTCAGTGGAAAGCCTGCATCTCCCGCTCTCACTCCCCCTGCTTGTGTTCCCTCTCTAGCTGTGTTTCTCTATGTCAAATAAATAAATAAAAATCTTAAAACAAAAACACAGAGAACAAACCCTCCCAACCCAACAAGTAAGTAAAGGTGGGTCAGCCCCTGGCTGCCTGCAAACTGGGCTGGTTTCAGGACCAAGGAGCTCTTCCCTCTTCCCTTGTGGTCACCTGGGCAAGTCCTTGGTCCTCTCTCTGTGGAGTTCAGCACGGGGTTGTGGGGAAAACCTTGGTTTGGGGTTCACACGTGCTCTTGAATGCCTAAGCCAGGGCAAATCACATTTCCTCTGAGCCTTTCCTATGCTGATAAAGTGAAACTGGTAACCATACCTGATTTGCATTCATTTACCAAGCCTTCTTCTCTGTGTTATAATAAATTCCCACAATCCCACAGCAGTTGCTGCAAACATGAAAACACAAATTACATCTGCTCGACATCCACTGGATTGTCAGGACGGGAAACTGAGCACCAAACCACAGGTTTTCAGACCTTAAACGCTAGTGAATTATGTTCCCTTCCCTAAATGGAATTAACCAGGTCATTTGGAAACTCCTTCATTTCTGGAAGAACCCTGGGGGAAAGGTTCTAAAGATAGAAAAGCAAAGGAAAGGTTATGTGGCTGGATGTGAGATTGAGCAATGAGTGAGAGTCTTTACATAGCAAAAGATAAACAGTGCTGATTTTCATCTCCATAGAAAACATAACAGGAAATAGCCAGATTGAAAATATTCCTACCTACTATGTGACAGATACTCTGTTAAACATTAAGAAGGAAGGATAAATAAGACAGACCATTGCATACCTTCAAATACCTCGTTTTTCAAGTGAGGGATACAAACCAGAAACAGTGAATTATAATAATGTGGGAAGTGTTATTTTAAGCATTCCTGCAGTGTGTGTCTGTGTGTGTGTGTGTGTGTGTGTGTGTGTGTGTGTGTGTGTGTGTGTTTGACAGGATCCAAGTAGTGGCCAACATAGGCATCTTTGGATAAAAAAACAAGTGAATAGTCTCAGTTCCACTTGAAGCCAAAATATCAAACACTTCTCAGTACCAAAATCAAGCAGACTGCAAAACTGAGAAGTCAAATACATAACACTTCCATAAAAGACAACCCCCCCACCCCGCTTCAATTGGACTTTGTATCATTTGCTAGTAAATCTTTTTGAAGGAAGTAATTAGGGAATTTGTAACTAAATCTTGGTGTATGTAGCCAAATCCTTTACTGACTCACGGGTACAGTTTCAAATCATGGCTATGATTAAATGAACAAAGAGACATCTAAAAAGAATCTCATTCTTATTCCATTCTTCTCTCTCTGGTTGGCCAGGAAAGCTCCATCCCAATGTCCCCTCTAGTTGAATTGTCTCATTGTAACTCTCATTGTAAATACTCAGGGCCCGTCCTCTTCCTCGCTAGAGCTATGCCCTGTGAACCGACTTTGTCGCCGGGGAGGGCCAGGGACCCACACTTCCCATTCACAAGTGGGTATTTCTGCAGTCAGGAGCCAAGACACCCTCCAAAGGGGCTGGCCCCCGACCGTGCCTTCTTTCACTCCCACCCTCCACACTGTCTTACCATTAGGGCTTCTTGGAAATATCAGAGCCCACTCTTCAAAACATCACTTTTCATGTTGGTTGTTTGGGTTTAGAAGTGTGTGTGTGTGATTGAGAAAATTATACCCTACGGTTGTTGGTTCTGTTAGAGACCTTTCACACACACCACAGTATATCTGAGGAATCCCAGTGAAATGTCTATGGGCTTCAAGAAGACTCTTGCACAAAATAAGAAAGGATAAGTGCCTTTTATGAGACAGCCCATCCTAAACACATGTAATCCCCAAGTGTTAATGCAGAAGAAACCACGGCAACCTCCCCAGAGCCCTTCAGTGTTCAGTACGCTGAGTGCCACCTGGAGCGCCCCTGCTGGTTGCTGTCCCTCGGCCATCTCCGTCCCAAGGGGCGGGGTTCTCAGACAACTCCCCTTATCCCCGCGCACCCCGCTCCCTTCCAGAGCCTTCTTGCTTTGGGTAGCTTCAGCAACAATGACATCTTTGCAGTCACCTTTCAGCATTTTGGACTTAGGCATAAAATAAACCCATATTAGTCCTTTGTAGGACTGTTCAGTTAAATCTGTGGGTAGATCTCAGTCTTCTCGGCAGGTCTCCTGCCCACAAATCTTTCACCCGGTGGCCCAAGTGCCTCCAGCAGGGACTAGTCTCTCTCTGGTTTAACTCTTGCTCTGTCTGCTTGTAATGGGTAGCCCTAGGAGAGAGTCATGAATGCTTTAATGATAACTAGTTTGTCACATCTAAGCTTGAATTATTTTTTAAATGTATTTTTATTGAGGAGAAGTTACAAACTGAAATGTATGAATCTTAAGTATCATAGTCTCATGAATCCTTGCTCTATCAAGATATAGGCCATTTTCACCACCCCAGAAAGTTTCCCTGTACTCCTTCCTGGTCCATCCTCAGCATCTAAGTATCCACTTTTCTGATTCATTTCACCATACGTTAGTTTTGCCTATTCTAGAACTTCTTTTCAAGGAAATGACATATTATGTACTCTTCTGTGTTGGTATTTATTTTACTCAGTACAATGTTTTTTTGTTTTGTTTTGTTTTTTGTTTTTGTTTTTTTTAGCACAATGTTTTTAAACTTCATTCATGTTGTTCCTTACCTTAGTAGCTCATCGTTTGTCCAGTTTCCTGTTGATGGACATTTGGATTCGGTCTGGTGCTATGACGAATAAAGTTGCTGTGGATATTAGTGTACAAGTGTTTTTGTAGACATGTGTTTTCCTTTCTCTTGGGTAAATACCTAGGAGTGGAAACCTGAATCATACAGTAGATATATCTTTGACCTTATAGGAAACTTCCATACCATTTCCAGAGTGGTTATATCATTTTACAACCCAGTTCCAGCTGCTCCAGAACATTCTCATCATTTGGTGGTAGCAGTTGTGTTCCTTTTTTAATGCTGTATAACAAATGGCCCCAAGCATAGCATCTTAAAATAGCATAGATGTGTTCACCCACAGTTCTCTAGACCAGAAGTCCTGCATGGCTCAGTTGAGTTTTCTGCTTTGGGTCTCAAGGCTGAAATGAAGGTGTCAGCTGGGTGGGGTTCTTATCTGGATTCTCTTGGGAGAATCCACGTCCAAGGTCATTCTGGTTGTTGGCTGAATTCAGTTCTCACTCTGGGCAGCACTCTGCTTGTAGAGGCAGCCTACCTTTCCTCTCGTGTGGCCCCTCCATCTTCAAGACCTGTTGAATTTCTCTGACTCCCAATTCTTCTATTGTCAAGGGGAAACTCTGCTTTTAAAAAGGCTCACTTGGGGGGCACCTGGGTGGCCCAGTCGGTTAAACATCTGCCTTCAGCTCAGGTCATGATTCTAGAGTCCTGGGATCAAGTCCCACATTGGGAGTCTGCTTCTCCCTCTCCGTCTGCGCCTCCCCTCACTCATGCTCTCTCTTTCTCTCTCTCTCTCAAATAAATGAATGAATCTTTAAAATGAATAAATAAATAAAAAGGCTCACTTGGTTGGGTCAGACTTACCTAGATAATCTCTGCATTTTAAGATCAACTACCTTGTGGGATGCCTGTGTGGCTCAGGCAGTTAAGCATCTGCCTTCTGCTTGGGGCCTGGGATTGGGTGCCACACTGGGCTGACTGCTCGGCGGGGAGCCTGCTTCTCCCTCTCCTTCCGCTGCTCCCCTTGCTATGCTCTCTCTCTGTCAAATAAAAAATAAAATCTTAAAACAGCAACAACAACTGAAAACTTTCACATAAAAGCCCATATGTGCACCCTTTTCTCTGAGAATGTGGGAGTTTAGGTAATAGTGAACCTACCTTCTGCAAGGCCCTCTGGACAGAGTGTGAGAGCTGCAGGCGCCCCAATTTCCCTGGCTCACTCCATATGTTTTCTGTCTTGGTTTCTGTAGGAATCTGAGTCATGAAACCTCCTTTACTCGAAGCTACAGTTTTGAGACAGCTTGTCTCACTGTTCAAACAATTTCTTATCTGGGTTATATGTACTAACTATGTTGAGCTTTTTCATTTCCCAGAAGCTGAAGATAATGAGTCAGATTTTCAAAATAGCTACTCCCTGGCATTAATTCTGACCATTTAAAAGAGCATTTTCTCTGTAAGCCATAGTTAGTTACCACGTAGAGTAGCTCAGCATTCATAAAATTTCAAAAACGACTCTTTTTTTTTTTTAATGGGCTATTCTGAAAATTCTGAGTTTAAGTCAATGAGACATTTGGTAGTTGTGAAGTCAAAGAGTTCATTTAGGAAAACCTTCTTGTCTAAAGGACTTCTGTTATGGGCTGAATTTTGTACTCTCCCAGAATCCCATGTTGAGGCCTAGAACTCCAGGAGCTCAAAATGTGACTATATTGGGAGACAGAGCCTTTCAAGAGGTGGTGAAGTTAAAATGAGGCCCTTAGGGTGGGCCCCAATCCAATCTGACTCAGGTCTTTGTAAAGAGAAGAAATTTGAACACACAAAGAGGCCCCAGAGATGCACTCAGAGAAAAGACCATATGAGGACAGAGTGAAAAGACAGGCATCCACAAGCCAAGAAGAGAGAGGCCTCAGGGGTGCCTGGATGGCTCAGTGGGTTAAAGCCTCTGCTTTTGGCTCAGGTCATGTCTCAGGGTCCTGGGATCAAGGCCCGCATTGGACTTTCTGCTCAGCAAGGAGCCTGCTTCCTCCTCTCTCTGCCTGTTCCTCTGCCTACTTGTGATCTCTCTGTGTCAAATAAATAAAATCTTAAAAAAAAAAAAAAAAGAGATGCCTCAGGAGAAACCAACCCTACTGACATCTTGATCTTGAACACTCAGCCTCCAGAACTTTAAGAAAATTAGTCTATGCT
>PITA01023301.1:10648-28586 GCA_004023965.1 Spilogale gracilis
TGGGTGGCTCAGTTGGTTAAGCCACTGCCTTCAGCTCAGGTCATGATCCCGGAGACCCGGGATCGAGTCCCACATCGGGCTTCCTGCTCGGTGGGAAGCCTGCTTCTTCCTCTCTCACTCCCCCTGCTTGTGTTCCCTCTCTGGCTGTGTTTCTCTCTGTCAAATAAATAAATAAATCTTTAAAAAAAAAAAAAAAAAAGAAAATTAGTCTATGCTGTTTTAGCCACCTAACTTCGGGTATTTTGTTATGGCAGCCTTAGCTAACTTATACAGCTTCCTAAGTTGTATTTCTTTGAGGAAACTCTGTGTAGCCTTATGGAATGTGGGCAGTAGGTTGTTAATGGATAATTTTTGAGTTTATGCAGTGAACTGATAGCTGGGATTCTGAACTTTTGCTGAACATGAACATCATCTGGGGAGCTTTTAAAAATAACAGTGCCTGGGATCATCCTGCAGAATTCTGACTTGCTTGGTTTGTGGTTGGTCTTGGGTCTCTGGTTTTGAAAGCTTTCCAGGTGGTTCAGAGGTACAGCCTTGAGGAGAACCATTGAGGTAGAGGGAAGGCAGAGGGGCTTCCACTCTTGTGACCCAGGATTCCACAGCTGCCAGTGTCATCCAGGATAAATGGGATAGCTTTGTTGCTGGTGTAACAGAACCTCACCGTGTAGTAATACACAGCTCACAAGGCACTTACTGATGCACTGTGGCCTGGCTGGGCTCCTTTTCAATTTTTCAATCTCCTACCTCCCTCCACTTGACAACCTGTGTTTAATTTCTTGTCCCACCCTCCATACCAGTTGAGGGTGGGGTGCTAGGAGGGTATTTCAAGAAGCCTTGGCATTCTCTCAACACCCTGGGCCTGGAGCTTGGAGACCAAGAGAAGAAATAGCCACTGGGTGGAGAGAGTGTAGTCTTAAGGCCAAGACCCATGCAGCTTCCCTTCCCCAGCAGTGGAGAGCCCCGGGACCTTAGTGCCGGACTGTTCCGTGGATTGGCCTGCTCTCTGCCATGCACATCTCTTACAATTCAAATGGCCTTTTCTGATGTTGATGGCTACGTAAGCTTACGGATTTCATTAGCTTAATTCCTGGCAATTCTCATCAGTCTCTCCCGAGCCTGGTAGAATGAAAACATGGCCCTGTTCTGGTAGTTTCCGTGAACTACCTGCTCTGTTCATGTGTGGAGAACATGGTGTTTTTGAGAGACAGATACAAGTTAACTGAGCTAGGACAATCCTCACCCGTTCTTTCAGAATCTCTCCCTGCTCTTTTCTAATCTTTCTCTCTGACATCTGATATGACATCCTGATCCCACATCAGAACCTCATTCCCTGTTAAGTGCTTCCCTGGTGAGTTCGACTGAATCACTACAGACCTGCCCAACCTGACATACTACAGAAAACTTTAAGTGCATTCAGAAATTCCCACTGAACACTTTATCACAAAACCAAACAGAATGGGGTCACTTCTGGGACCCTACAGATTATCAAGAGAAGCAAGAATTTCATAAGGGTCTTAGTTTTGGGCTCCAGTATTGGTTTGACTTAAGGTGGTATCACCAAAATCTTAAAAAAGGAAAAAAAAAAAAGAGCAGATTGCTGCAACTGTAGGTCTAGAGTTTAAGAAAAGACCAGTGATGCCCAGTGTGTCTTAAAGTTGGAGAAAGTTCTGGCCTCACTCAGGGCAGCTGGATATTTGTACTTATGATCTTGAACTGGTCATGTGATCATTCAAGTGATACTGTATTACAGCTCACCTGAGTTAAAGCCTGATGAAGATCTTTGAGTTCTTGGTGTGCCTGCGTGGCTCTTTTGGTTAAGCATCTGCCTTTGGCTCAGGTTATAATCCTGGGGTCCAGGGATCGAGTCCCACATTCGGTTCCTAGCTTGGCAGGGAGCCTGCTTCTCCCTCTCCCCCCTGCTCAAACCAAAGTGAGTGTTTGATGTGTTTTATGAATTTCTTCTTTGATCAGATTTCTAAAGAGAAGAGCCTAAGTTACAGAGATGTGCTTTTGTTATGCCTGAGACATAAATCTTCAACATGAAAGAAGCTGCTCAAAAAATGGCCCCTCATTAGACATTTTGAGGAAACTCCCTTTCCAGGTCCACATGCCCTCCTGCCTGCTGGGGATGTCCACTCCTGTCTCGGAGGCCCTTGCCCCAAACCACGGTCATCTTCGCCATCAAAGCTGCTCTGAGTCTGTCCTTCCCCAATTCACTGAGCTCTGTTTTCATCCGTGCAGTTGCCCAAGCCTGGTCTTCCTTGACCCATCCCTTTTTCTCACCAGCTCCCACGCCTAATCCAAATGAACAAGGCCTCTGTCCACTGAAAGGCTGGGTGCCCACTGCTCGCAGCAGCCCTAGTCATAGTAGACAAGACGCGCACTGGGTCCACATGCCTGTCACCTGGGAAATGGATGAACCAAATATAGTGTATTTAGAATGGAATACTATTTAACAGTAAAAAAGCAGGAACTATTGAAACAAGCTGCCACTTGGATGAACTTCAAAAACACGCCAAGTGGAAGAAGCCAGACACAAAGGATAACATAGTGTATGTTTCTACTTATTTGAAATCTTTAGGAAAGGCAGATCTATGGAAACAAGCAAATCAAGAGTTGTCAGAGTTTGGGAGTGGAAGCAGGGGAGCTTCCAGAGGTGATGGAAATGTCCTAAAACTGGATTATGGTGATGGTCACATACACTCTATACATTTATTAAACACCACTGAATTGTATACTTTATTTAATTTTAATTTTAAAGAGTTTATTTGACAGAGAGAGACACAGAGAGAAACAGAACACAAGCAGGGGGAGCTGGAGGGAGAAGCAGGCTTCCCGCCAAGCAGGGAGCTCTATCCCGGGACTCCGCGATTATGACCTGAGCTGAAGGCACACGCTTAACAACTGAGCCACCCAGGCACCCTTGTATACTTTTTTGAAAGTTAGCATTTTATTTGGAAAAACACTGAGATATTGAATCATAGCTTTATCATGGAAAGGATGCAAAGGAATATAACTTTAAATCAACACAGATTTTTGGGGGCGTCTGGGTGGCTCAGTCAGGTGAGCACCAAGCTCTTCATTACAGCTCAGATCATGATCTCAGGGTTGTGGGATGGAGCCCCACTCAGGGTCCACACTGGGCTTTCATGGAGCCTTCTAGAGGATTCCTTCCCTCCCCCTCTGCCCCTCCCCTCCCTTGCACTTGGGCATGTGCTCGTGCTCTCTCCCTAAAATAAATTTATTCATGAAATAAAAAAATAAAATAAATCTTTTTTTAAAAATCAACAGATTTAAAGAAAGTTTCAAAAGAGATTAACAAGGCCACTTCCTACTTTTTCTCTCCATGTGCCCCACCCTTTAATTTTCTCCAACATTACCCTATGTCAGCAGATTTATTTGTTTGTTCAACAAATATTTGAGCATCTACTATGGACCACACACCTGGTGCTTGAGGTAGAGTTAAATGAACCAAGAAAAAAGCCTTGCCCTCTTGGAGCTTCTGTTATGGAGTGGAGAGAATGCATCACGTCCAGGCGATCCTCCCATGGCTATGTCCCGACCAGGCTCTGGCCTTCTTCCTTTCCCAACAGTGGTACTGCAGGCAAAGGGATACCTTTATTTTTATGTAATTATTTTAGAGAGAGGGAGAGTGTGTGCAAGCATGAGTGGGGGAGGGGCAGAGGAGAAAGGAGAGAGAATCTCAAGCAGACTCCCTACTTGGGGCTCAATCCTAATCCCACGACCCCGAGATCATGACCCAAGCTGAAATCAAGAGTCAGATGCTCAACCCACTGAGCTACCCAAGTATGCCCCCCCACCCACAAAGCTGATCCTGCCCCTCTGCTTAAAGGCTTCCAATGCTTTCCCATTGCCTTTTGGATAAACTTCAAACTCCGGACCAGGACCTGACCAGACCTTCATGTCCAGGGCTAGCCCAAGCCTCAGGCTGTATCCACTCCATTAGTGACATTCTCCTTTGTACTCTCCTCCCACCATGTTGGTTTCTTCCCATTCCTGGGTCTTGCTGGGCTCTCCTCCTTTCATACTCTTTGCCCAGCTAATACCCATTCACTCTCTAGACCTCAGCGTAGAGTCCCTTCATAGTTCATTAGTTCTGGTTTAGGATGCCTTCCTCCAGCCTGCAGACAGATTCCATCCCCCAGCACCATGGCACAGTAGTTGCTCAAAAAAAAAAAAAAAAAAAAAAAGTGTGCAAGATGAATAAACACCCAGAAAAAAACATCTATAGAGAAACAGGTTTAACTGGTAGTGACTGTTATGTATGTGACGTCATGCCTCCACCCTTAAGGGAAAGTGTTTCTCAGAGTTCTGATCTAGGAAATAGGATCTCCATGTACATTGAGAAAGCCAAGATGATTTATCCTTCTGGAAAAAATGAACATAACAAGACTCTCTGGTCAAATTACATACATGGAACTAACATAAGTGATATTCATATAAAGGTCTGAGCTCATTTGCCTAAAATAAACTGAGATAATATATTTTCAGAGAAATAAAACAGCAAAAACATATCCCCCCTGTTGGCATTTAGGATGATTGCATTAGCAGTCATTTGTCTTAAATATTTCAATCAGTTTCTTCTTACTGTAAATTATTCTGTTACTTCAAGTTAAAGACCAAAAAAAAAAAAAAAAAAAAAGGAAAATATCTGGTTCACCTCCCTCCTCAGCCTGTATTGATAGGAGCAGTAGCTCAAACTGTGTGGGAAGTTTATTGCTTTCAAGTTTCTTTATTCCCTTCAGAAAAGCTATTTGTATCTCATTTTTTTAAAGGATAGATGGGTTTTAATTTGATGAGAAAATATCTGCCATTAGAGGATTCGGCCTCATTACCTCTTATTTAGAAAAAAAAAAAAAAAAAGCCCTTCTCCTCTCCAAATCTGCAGAATGAAAGGAAGCATAAATTAAAACAACATTTGTCGCTTGTTCCTTTGATTAATAAACACCTCTCTCCAAACGAAAAAAACCCCAAACTGGGGCAGATTAAAAAGCAGTTTCTTCCCTAAAATAAATCAGTCAAGATATTAACAGCTTAGTCTCCCAGCTAGATAAGAAAAAAAAGGTGGGTTGGAAGTGGGGCTAGGAAGAGAATTTGGAAGGAAATTGGGTTGGGATTCTTATCCCTTGTTTTGCCTATTGGCATGACTATTTTCAACTGTTAGCTCGCTGGATCTCTCAGACTTGTGACCTGGAATCCAGTAGGAAGAACTAAATTAGTCTCTTATGTGGAATTCAAAAACATCTTTGGCATTACCCACGATATACATAATTTTATAAATCTCCTATTAGCTAGTATTTCACAATGAGACATTTCTCCAGAAAAAGAAGACCCACCGCTTTCCTCTGTGCTTCCTCAGACTCTTGTTATCTTTCTCTTTTTTCCTTTTTTGTTCACATGAAGAGAAAGGATATTTGTGTGTACCTGTGAGGCAGCTTGGTAAAAGGAAAAAAAAAAAAAAGCTGGGAACCAGGAAGAAATATCAGCCAAAGGAGCAATAATGTATTTTCCTATTTAGGAAGCATTTGACTACTTTATTCTTGTTCTTATTTATCCTTTAATTTAAAAAAAAAATTAAGAATTTCCAGCACCTGGGTGGCTCAGTTGGTTAATACACTGCCTTCGGCTCAGGTCATGATCCCAGAGTCCTGGAATCAAGTCCCACATCAGGCTCCCAGCTCCGTGGGGAGTCTGGTTCTCCCTCTGAACTTCTCCCTTCTCATAATCTCTCTCTTTCTCTTTCTTTCAAATAAATAGACAAATAAAATCTTTTTTAAAAAGGTTTTAAAGATTTCTAATTGTGGTAAAAACACACATAATGTAAAATTCACCATCTTCACCATTTTGTTGTTGTTGTTGTTGTTTTTACAATTTTTTTTTTTATTTACTAGACAGAGTGCTCACAAGAGAGCACAAGCAGGGGGAGTTGCAGAGGGAGAGGGAGAAGCAGGCTCACTGCTGAGCAGGGAGCCCAGAAGGAAGTGGGGCTCTCAGGACTCTCAGATCCTGACCTGAACCGAAGGTAGATGCTTAACTGAATGAGCCACCCAGGCGGCCCCTTATTCATCATTTTAAAGTATACAGTTCAATAGTGTTATGTATGTTCATACTGTTGTACAACCTCTCTAGAACTTTTCATCTCGCTGAACTGAAACTGTGATACTTGTTGAACAGTAACTCCCCATTTCCCCCTTTCCTGATGTTTTTAAATTAGAACTAAAAGGACAGATTCTTCTGATTCCATATAATGTTCTCATGACCTCACATTTAAACATTTATGAAAAGTGAAAGATCACTGTTCCCTGAACAGTGATCACTTGTTTGCATTTCTCTAAGTAGCTTATCTTTTCCCATCTACACATTCTAAAATTGGTGAAGGAGGAAAGAAATCTCTCCTTGAACCTTTAGCAGCCGGGTCTCTCCCACTGACCCTAACATAGTGATCAAGGGTAAGTTGTCCTCTAATCAGAAAGAATTATACTCCTTACTTAACCAAGAGCACATATCAGATTTCCAGAAGCCATTTTCTCCCTCCTCCCCACCCCACCTCCCCATTCCCCACCCCCAGCCCACTCTCCAGCAGCTGTGACACGTTGGTCTCTGGTCTCATGGTTCACACCAGCTGCCAGGGTCCCCACTTGAGTTGGCTTTAGTCTTCTGAAGCCTGGCAGTTAGTTAATAAGAAAACCAGGGATGTAAATCACAGGCTCAGGCAGTTTCCTGTGGGGGAGCCTTTAAGTTCCCATCAGATCTTTTCATTCCAGCACATGGAAAGAGACCATTGCTCCCTTCAGAGACAAATACGAATGTAGAGCAGAGATGAGCAAGGTGGGATGCAGGTGGAAAGCAGGTGGGAAGCTCAGAGTGGAGATGCTTGGCACAGGGTTTCATTCTTTTGCCTAAAACATATCTTTTTTTTTTTTTATTGTTACTAAAATTTTTTTTTCCAGTGTTTCAAGATTCATTCCCCATTCCCCACACCCAGTGCTCCACGCTTTAGGTGTCCCCAGTACCCACCACCAGGCTCTCCGATCCCTCCACCCCCTCCCTCCATAAAACATATCTTTTTAATGAAGAGTGGGATCTCATGCTGTACTTAGAGAAAAATAGCCAAATTCTTAATCTGTCAGTTCCAATACTCTTCCAATAGAGGAAGGGTTTTCACTTGATAGTAATATGGAATTACCACTGGTATTTCTAAAAATAGGTTTTAAAGCACTATTTGTCTTATGAATTCTAGTTCTGGGTGTGTGTGTGTGTGTGTGTGTATGTGTGTGTGTGTTTTAGAGGGGGAGAGTTGTGACGGAGGGTCAGAGGGAGAGGGAGAGAAAGATAATTTTAAGCAGACTCCACACCCAGAGTGTAGCTCTATCTCAGGACCCTGAGATTTTGACCTGAGCCGAAATCAGAGTCAGACATCTAACTGACTGAGCCACCCAAACGGCCTGTGAGCTCTGTAGTTCCAAAACTCTGATGGAGGGGCGCCTGGCTGGCTCAGAGGAGCATGTGACTCTTGATCTCGTGGTTGTGAGTTCAAGCCCCATGTTAGATGTAGAGATGATTTAAAAATAGATAAATACACTTAGAAAGAAAGCATTCCTAATCCAAGACAGAGGAAATAAAAAGAAAAACTGCAATGGCATACTTATTGGGGATCTGTTCTCTGTCGTGCACCACACTAGACACTGCTGAGTTCCCAGATGAGTAGAAACGATGTGATCTCTGCCCTCCAGAATCTCACCGTCCAGTCGTCAACTCCCTGGACTTTATTATAGTAGAGAAGGCTGAGGGCTGAGGCAAGCTGAGGGACAAAGTCCGGGGACCCCAAAGTTCTCTAAGGGGTATGATAAGCTCAATACAGCAGAGTGCCTGAGACCCAGCACTCAATAAATACAAGTTGTTGAGAACAAAAGTGATCATAGCACCATCCAGACAGACATTGGCCCCAGGGGTGGCTCTCATTGAGAATAACGGTGTACACATAACAAAGCATAATGCTTCAAAGCAGGGTATAACCAGCATCGACAATTCAGTTCCTAAATCTGGGGTGGGAAATGGTTAAAAGCAGCTGGGGAAAGGTCTTGAAAGAATGAGACTTACATAGACAAAGGGTGACAAGAACAACCAGGACTCAAAAATGAGATGATGGCCGTGTGTATAATGGTTTAGGAACATTAACTTGTCCCATACTGACACATGCTGTGTGCCAGGGGCATCCGAGATGTCGCATAATCCCCGCTCCCGAAACACTCTGAGGCTAGGAGAGCAGATTGTTGCTTAAAGGGCACCAAAAGCTCTGTGGGACATAAAATGTGATAAAGCCTATAGGAGTTGGTTAAATGATGTATTTTTGAACATTCAGAAGAGAGAGAATTTGCTTTTATTGAAGGATCAGAGAAGTTTCATTGAGAAAGAAACATATTTCTGGTCCTGGGAAGTTGGCTATAATTTCCTTAGTAGAGATTGGAGTTGAGGAAGGAATCTCAACCCAGGTGGGGGGTAAATAAAGTGCCAGGGAGGGAAAGCAAGGATTGTTTGCAAAAATGGTAATTACTGGATTCATTAAAGGTAATTAGAGAAACTGTCCCTTATAGCCAAATTAATAAGGATAGAATCAGGCAAAGTTAAGGGCCCTTCATTTGGGAAAAGGCACAATTTTTAAAGGGGGAAAAAAGTAACTTTCCATGTACTGAGGGAAAAAAAATCATTCTGGAGAGATATGGGGCTTTGCTCATCCACTGTTAGATTTATAAGGCAAAAGGGGTTTTTCTAAGTAGTTTTCTTTTCCTTGGTGCTCTGAATGGCACTAAAAACTTTGCCTGTAGACAATGGATGTGTTCACTTTCTTCACCTGCTAGGAGAGACAATAGAAGCTTGTTCAGTTATTAAAGTGGTTTAACCTGAAGTGTTATCTTGGTCATCCACGGTGGTTATAAGAACAGGCATGGACTGTGGAGTCAGGCAGATCTCTGATTCTTCATTCTGTCCCTTGTTACACAGTTACCTTGGCAAGTCACTTAAAATCTGAGCTTAGGGTGCCTGGGTGGTGCAGCTGATTAAGCGTCCGACTCTTGGTTTGGGCTCAGGTCATGATCCAAGGGCGGTGGGATCGAGCCCTACATTGGGCTCCATGCTCAGTGGGGAGTCTGCTTGAGATTCTGCCTCTCCATTTCCCTCTGCCCCTCACCCCACTTGTACTCTCTCTAAATGAATAAATAATATTAAAAAATAAAAAGATCTGAGCTTCATTTCTAGTCCATAAAATGGGACTGGTAATAGATACCTTGACATATTATTTTCCAAATTAGAACTAAGGTTTAGAAAGCCAGAGGCATGGTGTAGGGCTAATACCAGGCACAAAAAGAGTGGTGTCTCTGTTAGACTGTGGCTCAGTTCTTTCTGGTCTACCACCAAGAAATGGCAGCCAACAGCCTGCCAGGATCTGCCCAGGACCCTGTGACCTTCTTGCCTTTGGCCAGTGTAAGTGCACTCCGGACACCTGCCAAAGGTGCTGATTACAAGAACTTTAAAAATGAGTTTTCTCTTCGATCTTATCTTCTGGTTCCTAGGCAAGAGCACTAAAGTATGCAAAATAACACTGATATCCGGTTTGGAGTAAAAGACTTTCCTGAACACCTACTGGGAGAAAGTTGGGCTCAAAAACAAATCAGCTGGAGAGTAAAGGAAATTTTTTTCATTGCTTGAATCTACATGTGAAAGTACAACATAAAACTGTGTGACTTGTGGCGAATCAAAGAGATCTTAGAAAATGAACTATTACCGTGGTGCTTGGTGGCTAGGCTCTTTCTTTAAAAGCACATTGCATGTGGGTTTTTAAAGACTAAGGGCACATGTATTGGCTTTTTTAAGTCAATAAAGTGAGACTGCCAAAAAAGTAAACAGGAGCTACATTTAATTTCTCTGTTTTTCTTTTGAGAGCCAGAGAAGCTAATACTTCAGGACCAGTGAAGCTGCCCACTAGCTAGTGGAAAATTTTATTTTCAAAAATAAGCTTACAAATGAAGCTAAGGTGATTTCTTTTAAACCTAAGCCTAATTTAATGGGATTTAAGTCCTTTGAAAAATATGTAGACATCAAATACCGTATCGTCTAACCTTAGTAACAATAAATCATCAAAGTGAGTCATCTACATTTCAAAGATTCCAGCTGGTTTTACAAAACCTAGCAACTTTCCTTGTTTTTGTCTCTTGAAGTTATATTTCTATAGCGTCTTGGGTTGTTCATAAAGCAGTATGTGGCAGTGCCAATGACATTTAAATGTTTAAAATATGTATATAGGGACACCTGGGTGGCTCAGTGGTTAGGCTTCAGCTGAGGTCATGATCTCCGGGTGCTGGGATCGACTCCTGAGTAGGTCTCCCTGCCCTCTCCCTCTGCCCCTCCCCCTGGCTCAGGCTCCCCACTAGTGCTCTTGCTCGCAGTCTCTCGGTCTCAAATACATAAAGTCTTGAAAAAAAACATTTAAATGCAAGATTTCATATAACACAGTCTTAGGAAGAAACCTATCCAGGAGAATAGGTGTCTTGATGCTATGAATAAAATTAAGACATTCTTTGGAAAGGCTAACATTTCGATAATAAGGCAAAGACAACAAATGCCAAAGCATTGGGCAATTCTTTTATAAAAAGGAATTTTGGTTTTGTTTATGCTTTGTATTGTTATAAAGAAACCATTGTTGGTGACTCTGATGACTTCTCTGGGTCAGGGAATAGCTCTTTAACCGTAAGTCGGAGGTTAGCACACAGTGGAATAACAGGAGACTTTTAGTCATGAAACAGATTTCTGTAAATCAGTGGTTCAGTCTGTGTGTCCATTTATAACATCAACACCTCCGCAGCCAGGCCTGCGGGCTCCTTAGCATCACGTGATTAGATTCAGGTACTTCCACTGGCCTTCAAGCTCTCCACCCACCGTCCTCCAGCCCTGGGGGTGTTTTCCCAGCCCAGATCTACTCTCACTTGGTCTTCCCTTTTCTCTCTCAGCTCCTGCACTGTCTCCAGGGCTCTCTCTCCCCACCAGTCACCACATGGGCTCTGAGGGAGACAAGTTCCGTGAAAACACAGGGGGCAAACCAACGACAGGAATTGTGCTGAATTCCATCTCTTGATGGGTTAAGCTTCTCCCTCTTCATACTTCCCCCAAATCCTTATTTATCTTCATCAATATCTTCAGAAACATAGGAATATTTTTCTAGAAAGAGAAAGAGAAAAAAAATCTAAAGCCTCCATCAGAATGTATTAGATTATGTCCTAGAACAGATTTCAATCCTCAGTTCTTAAACTTCTTGGACATTATCAATTAAAATACCTGCTTTCCTTGGGGCATCTGGGTGGCTCAGTCGGTTAAGCATCTGCCTTCAGTTCAGGTCATGATCCCAGGGTCCTGGAACTGAGCCCCTCATCGGGCTCCCTGCTCAATGGGGAGCCTGCTTCTCCCTCTCCTGCTGGCTTGTGCTCTTTCACTCTCTCTCTCTAATGAAAAAATAAAATCTTTTTCAAAAAAAGTTAAAAAAAAAAAAAAGACCGGTTCTCCTTTGGTGCTTCCGCGCAGGTCCGAGCTAGCTGCAGCGCCCGCTGGCTCAGCCTGGTCTGCCCTGGTCCACACCGCCTCCGCACTTGGCCTGTGTACGCTGTCCCTGGTGACCGGGGCACAGCAGTGACTGCCTTCCCGCTGAACCCATGCTGTTCATGGCTTCTCCCTTGTGGAGTTTTACCTTTCAGGATCCCGGGTCCTCAGTACTCATTGTCCCCTATATCACATGCCTTTCTCCAAGAGTCAAAAGCCCTTCCCTTTGCTCCAGAAGGGTGCTGCCGCTAAGGGGAGGGGGCGGCTGTCGGGAGTTCCCAGCAGCCCTGCTCAGAGCTTCAGAGTGGGAGAGGAAAACCGCTGGGATCCCTGGTGAGGCTGACTTGCTTGAATCGCAGCCTGATCTGTAGGTTTTACAAGCAAATTTACAACGAGGATTTTCTTCCTGAAATTTTGCTTGTGACCGACACTTAAATGAAGACCAGGAGTTGAAGATTTTACCATAATTATTCAACAGAATCATCATTCTCCCCATATCAAGTTAATCCTGATTTTAAGTGCAGCCTAATTAGTAAGAGCTAAAATTCAATAAACACTAATTCTATGTCAGAGTCCATTCTAAGTGCTTCATGTGAAATATTAGAGCTAAACCTCCAGCAATCCTATGACTCGGGTTCAATTGTTTTTTGTTTTTTGTTTTTTTTAATATTTTCTTTATTTCTTTGAGGGAGAGAAGAGAGAGGAAGACAGAGGATAAGCAGGGGGGCAGGAGGCAGAGGGAGAGGGAGAAGCAGACTCCCTGCTGAGTGGGGCACTTGATGCCAGGACCCTAGAATCATAACCTGAGCCGAAGGCAGACACTTCCCTGACTAAGCCCCCCAGGTGCCCCTCAGGTTCAGTTTTTAAGCTCTCATTTTATAGATGAGGAATTTCCTTCATGGGCAGGTAATGACCAGTGCAAGGTCACATAGCGGGGCCTGTGGCCAGGATTCCAAGTATTCTGCTTCCCAAGCCTGCACTCTTAGCCACGACGCAATGCGGGTGTCACAGGCGCGGGACTCTCCCTTAGGCCTTATGGTCAAAGTGAGTGAGCCCAGCACGTCGCATTTGTGATCTGATCAGGACACTGGTGTAACTTCTGGTGGTCTTTCATTGCCTACAGGATAAAGTGCAAATCTTAAAGATGGCCCAAAAGGCTTCACACTTCCATCACCTGCCTCTCCGTTCACCCTGCCTGCCACCTGCCATCCCCCGCTCCAGCCACATGACTTTCAGATCCCCAAGTGGCCTGTGCTATTTGACACTTCCAGACCTTCAAACTTTCTGACCTGACCTCTCTCTCCCCTCCTCTTCTTACCCCAGTAAGCCCAGGTACATCCTTCAGGACCTCTCTCAAACATCTCTGGACCCTTCCCTGACATAAACTGTCTCTCTGCTACCAGTACATAGATGAATCAAAAATAGCAATCTTTTGTTTTGAGCTCTCACATGCTAGACGCACAGTGCTGTACCTTGTACGTGGTTGGTGGGTGCAACTCTTGAGCCACAAACACAATTATGGAAGAACGTAACTGCTTTTCTAGAAATGGACTGTAATTGCTCCTTTGAGAGCTCATTCAGCAGACACAGAAACTTAATCTCAGCTGATTCCCAGTCTCCTCCAGCTCCTGGGGGTGCAGAGGGGCTGTGAGGGCCTGAAGCAGAGGCGGGAAGATGTGTGTGTCACAGGGAGGCTGGGGGAAGTTGCGCCTTTGGCCTCCATGTCGCCATCTCCCCGTGTGTCTGACGGGTCTGGTTGCCCTCCTAGCTGGGAGGGCGGCGTCTGCCGCCTCTGCAGATCTGTCCCGCCTTGATGCCATCTTGGCTTTACCGGAAGCACTCTTTCTCTCCTGGACCACCCTGCTTGGCAGCACTGGCGGAAGGTGTGCGGCTCTCTCCTGCCGAGCTACACCACACAGACAGTTCTTTGGCTCCTACTGAGCTCCCAACAGTTCTGGGACGAAGCCCTCTCTCCAGACTCTGGCTTAGGGGCCCACAGACTTTCTGCTCTCAAATCCCTACGCCTGTCTGGAGCTTCCGCCTTGCCCCATGTAGGACTTAGAGTTGCCCTAGCTTCTAACTCCCCTTCGCTTTTCTCTGACTCACTTTGCCCTTCCTTGTTAGTCCTAAAAAGCTGTGTCTGTGTCTGTTGTGGAGAAAATACAGACTCTGACTGAGTGTTCCCCCACATCTCAAGGCTTGGATGGGCCTGGATTCCTTTGCTCTCTGAGCTCTGCTGACTCATCCTTTCTTTGGTCAGTGAAAGACACCCACTGGGAGGAAAGATAGGCTGTGAGGAGATTCAGTAGCAAGAACAAGAACAGTTAATATCTCGGGGCGCCTGGGTGGCTCGGTGGTTAAGCCTCTGCCTTCAGCTCAGGTCATGATCCTGGAGTCCTGGGATCGAGCCCCGCATGGGGCTGCCTGCTTGGCAGGAAGCCTGCTTCTTCCTTTCTTACTCCGCTGCTTGTGTTCCTTCTCTAGCTGTGTTTCTCTCTGTCAAGTAAATAAAATCTTTAAAAAAATTTAAAAAAAAGAACAGTTAATATCTTGCTGTTATTCCTGCTCCAGCCGCCAGACCTACATTTGATAATTACCTCATATTATCTTCCCAAAAACCTATGGAAGGTGTAATTATTCTTATTTAGGGGAAAAAGGAAGGCTTAGTAAGACTGATTAACCTAGAGCTAGCAAGCTCTTAAATCCAGCCCATACTCTTGATCACCATACTCTACTATTCTTATCACGTGGTACTGAAATAATTTCTTCAGATGTTTGAGTTTATTTTTTTAAAAAGATTTTATTTATTTATTTGACAGAGAAAAACACCGCTAGAGAGGGAACACAAGTGGGGAGAGTGAGAGAGGGAGAAGCAGGCTTCCCGAGGAGCAGGGAGCCGGATGCAGGAATCGATCCCAGGACTCCAGGATCATGACCTGAGCCGAAGGCAGATGCTTAAGGACTGAGCCACTCAGGCGCCTGCAGATGTTTGAGTTTTTGATGAGCACTGGGACATCAAGGAAAGGACCTCCTCCAACTTGATATCCCCAAAGCCTGACACTTAGCATGTACTCAGCAGGCCATATTTGAATTGAAGTGGGCCAAGGAGAGAGAAAGGAAGGGAAGGAAAAGAGGGGAAAGAAGGTCAATGGGAAAATCTTATCTTAGGCTATTCTAAAACCTCCTGAATGATATTCTGTTGATCAAAATCTAAGCAAAATTACCGGTATTATCTAAATCATGTCCAGAATAGGATTCTCCTTACATGGCACTCTCAGATTACTGAAGACATAGAAATCATTTCCTCGTGTCCAGAAAAGAAATGGGTGTAATGTCATTGGTGACACAGCAGTAATAAGTGAGGGTCACATGCACATGTGAGTGAAGTGACCAGAACTATTGATAGTTGTCATCCACCTAATGCAGGCCTGGTTGATGTTTCTTTTTTTGTTTTGTTTTATTGTGTTATGCTAGTTACCATAAAATACATCATTAGTTTTTGATGCAGTGTTCCAAGATTCATATGTACAACACCCAGTGCTCCATGCAATTCGTGCGCTCCTTAATATCCATCACGGGCCAATGCATCCCCCATCCCTCCCCCCAAAACCCTCACTTTGTTTCTCGGAGTCCACAGTCTCTCATGCTTCATCTCCCCCTCAGATTACCTTTAAGACATTGTTATCCAAGAGGCTGGTGGTGTATAAACATGACAAATTCTAGAATTTCACTTTCTATTTAATTTTTGCCTGAAAACGCTTATTATCCCACATTAGATAAATCTTTCCGATAACAGATTTTCATATTTATTAGACTATGCAGCTAGGTAAAGGGTGAAAGCTTTAGGCTTTGACATGCCCAAGTAGCCATCAAAGGCAGGTTTGCTGAATCATTTTCCTCCTTCTTCATAACTGTTTATCTACAGTGTGCCTTATTTTTACAGTTCTTATTATTTGATGTTATTGGGGCACCTGTCTGGCTCAGTCAGTGGAACATGCCACTCTTGGTCTTGGGATTGTTGACTTGGAGCTCCATGTTAGGGTTAGAGTTTATTTTTCTAAAAAAAAAGGTTATTATTTGCTATTATAACAAATACTATAACAAAATAAAAGTAAAATAATAAAGTCAACATTTTCCCATGCCACCTCTTTCAGGTAACTTCCATTAACAGTGTGCTGTATGTTCCTCCTTATGTGCTTAACATACGTGTTCGAGCACATCGTCGTGTTTAACTTGAGATCCCTAGTTCTAGGACCCCAAAGAATGGAAAACACAGTGGTGCCCTTGTCAGTAAGAGTCGGCTGCCCACGAGAGATGATGCCCTAAAGGAGGAGAGAGGGTGAGGAAGCTGTTAGCTCGGCAGACATGGGGGCCATTTACAGGAAAGGACTGTGATGAGGGGAAGAGGTGGCTGAGAAGACAAGGAACTGAAAAGCTGAAAGATCTTACAGGATTTTCCCTTCCATGTTACAAGCACCATCTCATGAAACAAATTACTTCTCAGGGTTGGCGTGGTCTTAAATGCACTTCTTTATTTTAAATTTCCATTTTAATATCTTATTCCCTAGGATGGTCATTTACTTGTTTTTCCACATTGCAATAATTCAAAAAATAAAATATTTATTAAAGCAAATATTACGTTAGAAATTACGTCCACGTTACGCCAACTGCCTATTTGAGAAGGAAGTACCCCAAACGTCCTCAGAATATTTTCTCTCTGAAGCAAGAACCCATGTTTCTTTCTTTTCTTTTGTGTTTTCCACAGTCCATTTTATTTATTTATTTTTTGTTTGTTTCAAATTTTTATTTGAATTCTAGTTAGTTAACATCTATGTGATATTGGTTTCAGGAGTAGAATTGCAGATCAGCAATTATTATTTGAATTATTTGATTTCAATTAAATATTGATTCATCACTTACATACAACACCCAAGTGTTCATCACAAGTGCCCTCCTTAATGCCCATCCTCCATCTGGACCATTCCCCATCCTCCTCCCCTCCAGCAACCCTCAGTTTGTTCTCTGTATTTAAAAGTCTTCTGGTTTGCTTATAAGAATCTATGTTTCAAGTGTATTTCTTCCTATTGGTGAGTTTTTGTATTGACTATTAAATAGTCCCTAGAACTGACTTTCAATATTCAACAGATATTGACCTTGTTTTCTTTTTTTTTTTTTTAAAGATTTTATTTATTTGACAGAGAGAAACACAGCGAGAGAGGGAACACAAGCAGGGGGAGTGAGAGAGGGAGAAGCAGGCATCCCGCCGAGCAGGGAGCCCGATGTGGGGCTCGATCCCGGGTCTCCACGATCATGACCTGAGCCGAAGGCAGCTGCTTAACCAACTGAGCCACCCAGGCGCCCCTTGACCTTGTTTTCTAAGGTGTCACAGCCAAAACAAGAGTATAGATGAAGCAGGAAATTTATTGCATGACAGTAGCAAGAGCGAATTGATATTATTATTATTATTTAGCAAAGACTCTTATGATTCAAAAGAGTTTTCACATTAAAACTTCATTTATTTGGAATTATAGAAAGAATACAGGCAGAATTGGTAAGAAGTAATGGTTGACCATTTCTTAGTAAAATTTAATTTTTTTTAAGATTTTATTATTTATTTGAGAGAGAAAGTGAGAGAGAACACGAGAGGGGAGAAGGTCAGAGGGAGTAGCAGACTCTCTGAAGAGCTGGGAGCCCAGTGCGGGACTTGATCCCAGGAATCCGGGATCATGACCTGAGCTGAAGACAATGGCTTAACCAACTGAGCCACCTAGGCACCCCGAAATATAATTTTTTTTAAGAAGTAGGCTCCCTGCCCAGCATGGAACCCAACATGGAGCTTGAACTCATGACTCTGAGATCAAGACCTGAGCTGAGATCATGAGTCAGATGCTTAACTGACTGAGCTACCCAGGTGCCCCTATGTGAAATTTAATTTAATAGCTTAAAGTTTACAAAGTATATTTCAAAACTATGCTACTATAATACAGAAAAGAAGCTAAATTTGTGAAAAAAAATTCAGAACCCCAATCACATAATTTCTATATGTAGTTTCTTTAAAGGCATGATTAGTTAAATGTATTAGACTAATTAAAATTAAATAATTCAAATAATAATCGCTGAATCTGTAATTTTGAGATATATGGATTTTGAGATATATGAAAATCACCCTACATTTCTTAAGCTTTTTGTCTGAAAAAGATATTAGTTCTCACAGGTTTCTCCTTACAAATAAGATCTGATAATTGTAGGGAAGAAACAGACCTCCAAATATGTGTACAGTATGAATCAATCCATCTGGAATTAGCATAGTCAATCTGATGTGATTTTAAAT
>PITA01023302.1:0-28481 GCA_004023965.1 Spilogale gracilis
TATAAGGAAAACCAACATGACTGTGGCAGACACTGAGAAAGACCCACTGCCCACCAAAAGGGGACGAACTGGATCCCCCAGGGCTCCCTGGTCCAGCACTGGAGGCTTCTGGGGAAACCTTAAAGCCTAAGGCAGAAATGATTGGTGGAGTGCCAACCACACATGCAGCTTTTAACAGTGGGAGCAGATACTCCAAAGAGAATATTAGAGTCTGTGATGTCACTTCCCTCATCCCTTCTTAATGCCAGTCTGACTTTTACCCTTCCATTGTGCCCATTTCTCAGAAACTACTTTGAAGGAATGTACCGGTGATCACCAATGCTGCCCCCAAGGTCGGCTCCTTGTTTGCGTGCTTAGCCTATCTTCAGTATTTTACACCAATGGCTACTGTCATTTTCCTCAAACATTTGATCTTTGGTTTCCACCATATCCCACTCCTCCAGTTTTCCTCTTGCCTTCCTGACCATCCCTTCCCCTTTCCCCATTCCTGGCCATTGCTCCCCAGTGAGAGGTTCAAAAGAAAAATTATTTAAAATGTATTTTAGCTACCAAAAAATACACACTTTGATATAGATAAACTAGCCAAATATATGCTTACTTGTTCATTTGATTGCTCATATTAACAATTACACATTCATAGGATGATATATGAATGGAGAGCTATTTTTCCATTCTCACATTTCATGAAACAGTTCTGTGCAAAATCTTAATTGTGTCCTCCAATGCCAGCCTGTTTTCAGTAGAGCCAACTTTAAGTCCTTGAATATAGTTCCCTTGAATATATCCATTTAAGATTTAGCCCTTTTAGAATTTTGAATGATACTGTCACTGGAAGTGTTATTATCCCATTAGGGGCTTGGTACAACATTATTTGCACAACATCAGCACAGCAATTTTTTCATCTGTCTCGTAGATGCCTATTCATGATCTACACAATGTAATCACTATCTTTCTTTAAATAATTGCAATAGGTTTGCTGATGAGGATATCTAACACTTGTAATTGTGAGATCCTACCTTCTGGAATAATTAAATAGGTATTTTATTTCTAAGGCCTGCATTTTATGAAAGGTGGCTTTCATCAGCACGTAAAGCCAGAATTAATTGAAATCCTTTGTGCCTGGACAAAAGATCAATTTTCTTAACTCTTACTTTGATTTTTAAATAGAGTTATCTGCTAATCTGAGTTTTTGGTGTCCTTGAGATTTGTTTGTTGTCATTTTGCCCAGAAATTGGGTTGATTTCTGTCTTAAAAATGTAAGATTTAATATATTGCATTATCATATTATAATGTCTTTTGTTCCTAAATCTCATCATTCTGATTATAAATATAGCAAATGTTAATCTTTTTAAAAGATTTTTAAAAAATATTTGTTTATAAGCTTAATAGTTAATAAAACATCTTCAAATATTTTAAACAGCCTTTATAAATTTAATCTACTTCATTTCACTTTGTACTACTTTAATTACCTGGCTTTAAAAGAAAAACGTTCCCAAGTACTAACGAAGTTGTATAAAAAAACAAACATATATATGACGAAACTCAGGTTTCAAATGTTGCAATACTATAATGTAGTAAAATGCAAACTCCAAATTCCAAAGTATAAATTACTCAGTTATGGATTTTAGGCAGTCAACTCAAATAGGTCAAGTTTCCATAATCATTATGAGCACATTATATCACCATACATGCAGAATATTCCTTTTTTTTCAAGAATTATTTATTTATCCTACAGAGAGAAAGGGAGGGGGGGGAGAGCTAGAAAGGATACAGGGGAAGGAAGGAGCAGAGGGAGAGAGAGAGAATCTCAAGCAGACTCAACACTGACTTGCAAAGCCCAACATGGGGCTCCATTCCCACAAACCTGAGATGATGACTGAGCAGAATTCAAGAGCTGGTGGCTTCCACCCAGCGCCCTGCAGATGCCTTCTTAATAACAAAAACAGCAATACTCTGGTCTTGATTTTCTAATCGTCTTACACTTAATTTTATATCTTACTGGGAATGAAAAATAAGTATTTATTTAGGAAGACAGTCACTGAGGTCATTTAATATAAAGCCATTTAATATATCTGGGTTTTATGAACTGACTAATGCCAATTTGTTATTTTTCATAAATGTTTATTGTCACTTAATTTCATCAGGATATAATGGAAACAAGTGTCAGGCTAGATTCTACGTGCCACACCAATGTCTTCTAGTGAACAGTCAAATCACAGTAATGTTACCCATTCTGTAAGTCTCTTGAAGTCATAGCCTTGTTATTTTTGGTTTTCCTAACCAAAGGTTTACATAAGGCAAATACGGCAATATTCGTGTATCAGGATTTGGCTAATCATGTTAGATTCTAAATACAATATTCTTGTAGCAAGATTTGGCTAATCACGTTAGGTTCTAGATACAATATTCTTATATCAAGATTTGACTAATCATATTAGATTCTAGGAATCTTCAGAACGAGCAGCTGGACAGATGATTTTGTGATTGAGTCTATGGTAATATACCTATATGTATAGGACTCCAGATTTTCATTCAACCAAATGTTGGGAGAATGTCTTTATAAGATTCTAAACAATCTAATGATATTCTAAATAGCTCTGTACTTATCCTGCATATCACCAATTTTTGCCAATGAGAGGCCAATTTCTTTTTTTTTAAGATTTTATTTACTTATTTGACAGAGAGAGATCACAAGTAGTCAGAGAGGCAGGCAGAGAGAGAGACAGAGAGTGGAGGAAACAGGCTCCTTGCTGAGCAGAGAGCCTCACACGGGCCTCGATCCCAGGACCCTGAGATCATGACCTGAGCCGAAGGCAGAGGCTTTAACCCACTGAGCCATCCAGGCACCCGAGAGGCCAATTTCTTATATGCATTATGTGAATTATCAAAGCCCCAGGTACTGCTAAGAGCTAAATAAAGTTGAAGTACATTTATTAGCCACCCCAAGAATTTGAACTTTCCAGTTAAATGATGGCTAACCACATTTGAAATGTAAATTCCTGATATAGACAATTGGCCTCTCCTAGATATAGACTGGACATAACATAAAGTTATATCACACTGGTTATATTCAACAATTTAAGTTATAAGGGTGCCTGGGTGGCTCCGTTGGTTAAGCATCTGTCTTAGGCTCAGGTCACAATCCCAGGATCCTGGGATCCAGCCCTGTGTCCCACTCCCTGCTGAGCAGGGAGCCTGCTTCTCCCTCTCTGTCTGCCACTACTCCCTGCTTGTGCTCTCTCACTCTCAAATAAATCAGTAAAATCTTAAAAAAAAAAAAAAAAGCATAAATGCAGAGGTGAAAGATGCATACTCATTAAGGAAGTTAGTTCTGGTCTTAATTAATTGACTTTATGTACATTCTAGCCATGAAGCTGTCAGTCACTACAATGGGATGTACCAAACTTCGTTTATAGCTGCTATCTCAATGACTCTATAAATCAAAGTAGATACATAGCTTTGTTCTTTTGATTCATGTTATATATACTACGTAATTCTTTTTTGTATTCATGGAAGTTAGCATGTCCTATTTGGCCTGATCAGGTGGCTGGATTTCCCATTTTGGGGACTCTTTAGGATCATAAGGAATGCAAGTACCTTTTTGTTTAACTTTAAAGATCTTTCATTTTGATAGAATCCTTTGTTCTTACATGTAATCTCAGGATTCTCGAACTCTTATGGATATTTCTATTAATTCTACACATTCCTCATGGCTTTGTCTGACTTTTGATAACAACTTATAAGGTTAGATATAATTGCTATTATACCCCATTCTCTGAGACATTCGGTATAGGAATGCTTTCTCTTCTGAGTGATCATTTTTAGAAAGAAAATAAACCGGGCTATATTTATGTATATATGGTATATAGCAAAAATCCCCAAACTTAATGTCCAACCCTAACATGAATTCTAGAGTTGTATTTCTAACTATCCAATTGCTGAATTTTACACCCACCTCTTCAGTCACTCCCCCCTGTGTCTTTCTCATGTCAGCACAAAAGCATCACACTCACCACACTCACATATCCTTAGGACAAATATTTGTGAGTTGTTCTTCATTCCTGTATTTTTCTTTTTCATTCCTCCAACCCTGCCCATCACCAAGTTCTCTTGCCTCTGCTTGTAGAACAGATCCGAAATCACCCTTGTCCAAGTGCCCATCATCCCCCAGCAGTCCTATCCGAACATCCTGGAACTGGCCCTGCTGCTCCCATCTTGCCCCTTTATCATTCTTCACGCAATGTTGTTAAAATTGAAATTAAATCTGTCTTCTCTGCCCAAAACCTTCTAAAATTTTCTTACCACACATGAAATGAAATCCAAACTCCTACCTTGTCTTATAAGATGAGACCTTTGCAGGTTTTCTTAACCTCATCTTCTAGACCTTTCCTTACCCACTAGACACTAGTTAGAGAGTTTTTATTTTCCTCAAACTCACCAAGCTGATTTCTGCCACAGGGCCTCTGCCCTAGCCCTTCCCTCTGAAGAGAGTGCCATTTCTTCTTAATATAGGAAGATTGGTTCTTTTTGGATAAACAGAATTTCAGTGTAACTAACCCTCCTTAAATAAACATCTCCTGCCCATCTAATCTAAAGCAGCCCCTAGTCACTCTCTTTCATTTCCTCTATTTTAATTCTGGTTATTACGCTTAACAACATTTATCTTTTTCATGTTCACCATTTTTCTTCTCCAATAATACATGCAGGTGATGTTTATTTCATTCACTACCATAATGCCAGGGCATATGGGATGTGATAGGCATTCAGTGCATATTTTTTGTGTGTGTTTACAGATTTTATTTATTGTGTGTGTGCGTGTGTGTATGTGTGTGAGAGAGAGAGAGAGAGAAACAGAGAGAGAGAGGGAGGGAACGCACAAGCAGAGGGGGAGGAGCAGAGGGAGAAGCAGACTCCCCGCTGAGCAGGGAGCCTGATTTGGGACTCGATTTCAGGACCTCTGGATCATGAACTGACCTGAAGGCAGACGCTTAACTGAGTCAACCCAGGTGCCCTTCAGTGTATATTTTTAAAAGAATAAACATTCAGAATATAATCCAGATCTCAAGATGTCTATGGACAACCTCTGTTGTATTCCCGTAGTTACCTCGTCTTTTAACCCATACCTCTGTGGTCCCTGGGATAAAGACCATCAATCACCTGTCAATGCAATTTTTTTCTGATGCCCTCATATATTAGGCAGCCTGGAAAAGATTATTCAGAGGCTACATTTTCTTAATACTTTATTTTTGATCTAGTCTATACATTTAATTATTATTATATTTATTAACATGGCAATTTTTTTTAAAGATTTTATTTATTTATTTGACAGAGAGAAACACAGCCAGAGAGGGAACACAAGAGGGGGAGTGAGAGAGGGAGAAGCAGGCTTCCCGCTGAGCAGGGAGCCCGATGTGGGACTCTATCCCGGGTCTCTGGGATCATGACCTGAGCCGAAGGCAGTTGCTTAACCAACTGAGCCACCCAGGCGCCCCAACATGTCAATTTTAACCACTTATATTTATTTTAAACATTTGCTTAAATTTCTTTAAATATTCCAAACTACATTTAAGTATCTATCTTAAATTTCTTTTAAACATACTTCATCTGACTCACTAACAAACAAAACCTTCCCAAGTACTTCATAAATTCTTATAAATCTAAAAATAAAACTTACACATAAGCTGAATTAAGATTCCACGTTCTCAGAAACATTCCAGTATTGCTTATGAAACTAGTAAAATTATAATGTAAAACCCCAAATCTAAGTCAACTACATTTACACATTTTTTATTAGAATTAGAAAATTAATCAAAGAAGAAAAATTCCCTTAAATCTAAAATATCTAATATGCACAGATTTTTTCTCCCTCACCCCAAAATGTTAATATTACATGTAGATTTTATTTACTTCATAATTTTGATACTTAGGTCAATTCTTCCCGGAGTTGAGAACATAATTATGTAATGTCATACAGTTTTGAGGTTACCACCCCAAGCAATTTTCAGGGTTCACTTCTCAGCCGGCTGAGGTTACATACCAATCAGCAGTCTGGGCTAGAAGTGAGGTCTTACACTGCAAATGTGCAAGGTGAACTTTTGGGTTTTTTATGCCACCACCTGTCAGTCTAAGCCTTCGAGGGCTGATGTTAATGTCCTCCAGATGGAGCAGCCTTGACAGTCTCTTCCTTGGACTCCATTTGTAGTTCTCGAATGTGATGAATTTGCAACCCCCTCGCAACATTTGCAGCTCATTTTCCTTTCTGAATAAATTGGATTGTTTCTTTCTTTGCCTTGTATTTAATTGTCATCTGATTGGATCCTGCATCTATTTTAAATATTTTTTCTCACTCTCCTTCTACATTTTCAAGGTCATGTTAATATCACCCCAAGGCAGAAACATGAAAATAAGCCTGCTTTTTCATCTACCTTCCCCATATCACCTCTCTTGATTTTATCATTGGTCTCAAATTTATTCCCTCCTTCTCATTTTCCCTGCCATTGCCTTAGTTCAGGTTGTGATTTTTTCCCCTCACTTGGACGCTTGTTGTTCCCCACAATTATTCATTCCACACATTTGTCAAAGTGATTTTTCTTAAATGCAAACTCATATCATTATGCTTAAAGTCTTTTCATAGTCGTAGGTAACCTTCGGGATAAAGTTTAAGCTTCTTAGCACGGCATTTTCATTCATCCATTTATTTCCCATTCATTCTCTACTCATCAAACAGAGTTCCTACTTGTGGTTGGGTGTTCCATTTTGTCTTTCCTATTTCTGTCTATAAAACCTTATTTATCCTTACATTTTTTTCGCTCCCCTACTCTCCCTACCACCCTGCCTTTGGGTAGATGGACCTATGTCCAGTTCTTCAAATATGCTACCATCTGTCACGTCTTGGTTTCCCTGCAGAAGTTCCTTCTGTCCAGATCCTCCCCTTCCTCAGCCACTAGACTATATTGGACTCATTTCTCAAAGTTTAACTCAACACTTTCTCTAAGTGTCTTCCATGACTCAATTCCTTATTTGGGATTAGTTACAACTTTTCTAAGCTTCCATGTACCCTTATGCATATACATATATATATTAGCATTAATTACAGTGTCGTAATTCATGATTTTGCTGTCCATCTCTTCAAGTTCGCTGAGTTTTTACCTCTACATCTCTAGTGTATAAAGCAAATTAGACACTCTAAAAACTTCTAAAATAGGTGAATAAATAAGTAAGTGAATGAGTGAATGAAAGGTGCCCATCTTTCAGGTTGATTATGTTTGATCACCAAGCCATTTCTAGGGATTATCTTTAACTGTTGCTGACAATTCAAAAAGTTTACCTTCAGCTAAGGTGTCAGGTTGGGTCCCAATCTCTCCTTTGAACAAGCAGTATATAGTCTGCAAAATCCTGAGGGAAAACTTCTATTTATTTTCTGGTTTTTTTTTTTAAGATTTTATTTATTTATTTGACAGAGAGAGAGATCACAAGTAGGCAGAGAGGCAGGCAAAGAGAGAGGAGGAAGCAGGCTCCCTGCTGAGCAGAGAGCCCGATGTGAGGCTCGATCCCAGGACCCTGAGATCATGCCCTGAGCCAAAGGCAGGGGCTTTAACCCACTGAGCGCCCTAAAGACTTTATTTTTAAGTAATCTCTATACCTAATGTAGGGCTCAAACCCAGAACCCTGAGATCAACCCTGACATGCTCCACTGACTGAAGCAGCCAGGTGCCCCAAAACTTGTATTTCTTGAGAACATTTAGCACAAGGACCAAAGGCAGGAGACTATTTTCTTCTTTATCATTCATACACATTCAAAAGGCCTTAAAAAAAAAAAAAACTTTAAAAAAAGCAACAGACATTCAGAAAACCACACTAATCAAATATGTGGATTGATAGATTATTGTAAACCAAACAACTATGTCAAGAAGTAGAATTTTTCCAGTGGCCCCAGAAAACCCTTCCATGTATTCCATCCTAATCACAATTTGCTCCCACCCCCAGAAATAGGTAATCATTTAGGTAATCACTTATGTCTATAAAATTATTTTATTATCCCAACTTGCGTACCTACATACTGTATTTTAGCTTTGCCCATTTTTTGGTTAACTTTTGACATATATTTTAAATGTCTTTTCATCTCTAGGCTCCTCTTCTACCCCTTTTATTTGCTGGTAACTTATCTGGTGAAAAAGTAAGGCCATATGACACGTAGAGCTTTATGCCATCTGGGTTTTTCTGATTTCATGTTCTTGGTGAGGCTCTGTGTTTTTTTGTGTGGGAATGTTTCCTGAAATTGGCAGCAGGAGCCAAAGGCTTGATCAGACTCATATTTGATCTCTTTGGCAAGACTGTAGGTGGCTTTATGTTCTCTCAGCAAGAAACACATATTTTTGGTGGTTTTTCTTTTGGACATGTCAGCAACAATTGATACACATGGACTAGATCCATTAATGCATTAGATGCTACAATTTTTTTTTCTTTTTTCAATTTACTGGAATAGTTCCCAGTACTGGGAGAGACATTTCTCTCCTTTAAAATAGGCTATCCGGTGGTACATTTCATGCAAGAAATACATAATAAATGCTTGATTCTTTCTTTTCATTTTCTAGTTTTTAAAACAAATAGTTGGTTTCCTGTTATCCTTTGAAACTGACCAATTAAGTAAAAAATATATATATATCATTGTGAACTTTTGGATTCAAAGATGTTATAGGTTTTAATCTCTACATTGCTTACTCTTGTTGAAGCTCAGAGTAACCAATTTCTGGCCAGCAGGGACCACTTCAGTTTGGCTTCCAAGTTGTTTGGATATGACCATCATTTTCTCTGATAGCTTTCTTGCTATGTGGAGTGATAGAATGTTCCAGGCTTCTCTAGCTGGCTTCTCTTCCTGCCTTCCATCTAAAATACCTCCCTCTGGTGAGAAATGATATTTTGAAATCACAATTTAGGTGCTTGAGATGCTTATTGCTACCAGAATGATCACTATTTCTGGCCAAAAAGACTCTAGTTTTTAAAGAGCCAAGTTCTAAGAGTACTCAGTTTGTTATCCCAAGTGGATAGGGTAGAAGGATTGGGATAAACTGCTTTCCTCTACCTTAAATTACTTTAGCTAACTGAGAATTGGTTGGAAATTTTCACCTCATTTTGTCTGCTTTTGAATTATGAATGCATTTACTAGCACCTTGTCCCAGACAGCTATCTTCACGGTCATTACCAACCTATGCGGGTCAGAGGCTATCAAGTTGAGAATGAATTTAAAGAATACTATAGCCCCGGGTTATCTCAGAGGCCCTTAAAGCTTGCAGAGCTGTGCTCCTGAGTAAATTTTTTCTGGAAGCCTCAGGGCAATGCTTCCTCAACAAGAACCCTAATATAAATTTGAATTAAGCAAACATATACAGTGCAAGGAGAACAAGTGTTTAGCTTATCACTTCATGAATACAAACAAGCATGACAGAATGAATAGTTCTTGCCACAATTGTTTCACCATTTGTATGGTTTTTACTAAACAAATCTGTTTTCAAGAAATCAAATTTCTCATTTGGAAGAAATTTAACTTTCCATTTCTTACACAACTGTTAGGTCCTCGAGGGAAATATTAATATCCAGATGAGAGTCTTTTTTTTAAAGTAATAGTCCATACATTGACTTGAGTCTTACTGATGTTGAGATTATTTGTTGAACGAATACTAACAGCTATGATTTGTTAAGTCCTTACCAAGTGCTTGTTATTTTATACACTTTTAAGAAGATTTTATTTATTCATTTGACAGAAAGAGAGAGTGCACAAGCAGGGGAGCAGGAGAGGGAGAAGCGGGCTCCCTGCTGAGGAGGGAGCCCAGTGCAGGTCTTGATCCCAGCACCCCGGGATCATGACCCTAGCCAAAGGCAGTTGCTGAGCCACCCAGGCTCCCCTTACATGTTTTGTTTTGTATAGCTTTGTTTCTGTTATTCTCAAAGTAACTCTGAAATATATGTAGTCATTTCTCCCTTTTATGGATTAGAAAATGAAGGGGTGCCTGGGTGGCTCAGTTGGTTAACATCTGACTCTTGATCTCAGCTTGGTTGGTGATCTCAGGGTCATGAGTTCAAGCTCTGCACTGAGTTTCATGATGGGTGTGGAACTTACTAAAAAAAAAAAAGGAGGATGGTGTATTTGAAGAAACATAGCAAGCAATTTTGGATCTGAGAATTCATGTTAGGGCTCTTTGCTTTCAGAGTCCTATTTTTATCTATTTTACCACACAGCTAGCCAGGCTTTGACCTCAGAAACGGAGGAAATAGCATCTCCTTTCATGAGCAAAACAGAATGAATGGTCTTTGTAAATAATTTGCTATTGATGTCTCTTCTACCTCCTTGGTACCACTGATAGGAATAAAAAAAGTTGTAACATTTTAACAAATTATGAGATGAATAAAGCTAAATATTCCAAGGGGCAAAGAACTTCAAGTTAAAAGCAGTTCACAAACATTATCAAGTAGACCATTGTGCATCTGCTAAACACGGGGCACTGTGGGAGATATCAAGAAAAAAGACATGATACCTGTTCTTTAAAGACACCATGACCTAATGAAGAATTAGATGCGTCATAAATAACACAAGGTGTCTCCTCACTGTCAGAAATTCAGGCGACAATTGCTGTGCCAAAGCTGTCTGCCTGGATTAAAAAGATGTCTACAGTAAAGTTGATGGGTGGGGAAGGGATGGGTGGGCCATGAGGAACTGACAGGATGGACATGGGTGATTTGAAGCTGGGAGAGGAGTGCGAGTGATGGAGCAAAGTCTCATTGGGAGCAATGAGCCATTCAGAGAGTTGAGAGAGGCCTTGGTTTTAGGATCATACCAGGAAGGAAAACAGTCACAATCACAGGTGCCTGACCCTACAGCACGCCGCTTATCGCATCACTTCTCAAATTTTGGACTCTCCATCTCACTCGCAGCAGATAAGCTTGATCAACTTTAAAGAGAGAAAGCAGTATTAGATTTTAGTGTGAAATGAATGAACCCACGCATATATGTACGCCTCAGCTCCTCCTTTTTCTCAGGGAGATAGAAAAGTTGGCTCTTCGAAGACTAATTCCTCTGCCTGCTTTAGATCCAATGCCCGCCCCTCCCATCCCCAATCTTTGCATCTCTTTTCTCTCTCTTTCTTTCAACTTCCCTCTCTCAGATTTTTCTTGGCCCAATTCTTCCCTATTTACTCAATCCCCCCAAAATGAAAATTTCATTAGATTTTTGATCTCTGTCCAGCTCTACCCTATCCTTCCTGCTCTGCCCTTCATAACCAAATTACTGGAAATTGTTGTCTATAAATCTGCCTTGATGTCCTCATACTCTGTCCTCTCATCTCTGACTTTCTCAAGCATCTCTCCACTGAAGTAACTCTCCCTGAGATCACTGATGAATTCGTCACTGCTAAGCCCTCTTGAGGATTTTCATTCCCATCTGTACTAGTCAAGGTACTTAATGCAAACTTGCACAATGGACTGAGTATCAGTGGCAGAACATAATACATGTTCCTTTCTCCACCATGTACAGTCTGATGCTGGTCAGATGGCCTCTTCCCTCCCATAGCTCTGCCATGTAGAATATATAACTGCTTTAATTATTTACTGCTCAAAATGTGGTGGCTTAAAATAATGTCAATATTCATTTTATTCATGGGTCTGCAGTTTGGGTATGGGTTGATAGATACAGTTTTTCTCTGTTCCACTCAGCATCTACTAGAGTAGCTCTAAGGCCAAGGACTAGGGTCATCCAGAGATATACTCCCTCATGTGTGTGGAGGTTGGTGCTGGCTGTAGCTGGGACCTCAGGGGTGCTGTTGCTGAAACACCTACACCTGGTCTTCCCACGTGGCTGCTGGGCTTCCTCATTGTGTGATGTCTTTGCAGGTATGACAAGGAAAGTATAATGCAGAGCTAAATACTCTTTCTTGAACCACTACGGGAAGTCATGATGTGTCACTGAGGCTGGCTAGCATACCACTGACTTGAGTCCTTAGCAGCATTGATGCATTAACTCTATTTCCTTATGGAACTTTTCTCTTTTCCTCTTTATGACCTACATTCTCCTAGCTCTACTTTTATATTTTTGTCCTTAGGGCAAAACCCCAAATCCAGGATATGGTCTGACCCCATATAATTTTTCAATCTTCCTTTGAACCATGTTTTCTCCTTCTCTCTCTCTTTTTTTAAATTATTGTTATTTATTTATTTATTTATTTATTTATTTATTTATCAGAGAGAAACACAGGCAGAGAGAGAACACAAGCAGGGGGAGTGAGAGAGGGAGAAGCAGGCTTCCCGCCGAGCAGGGAGCCCGATGTGGGGCTCGATCCCGGGTCTCTGGGATCATGACCTGAGCCGAAGGCAGTCGCTCAACCAACTAAGCCACCCAGGCGCCCCATCTTTCTCTCTCTTTTAAAGATTGATTTATTTTAGAAAGGGAAAAGGCAGGGGAGGCGGGAGAAAGAATCCTTAGCAGACTGAGCTGAGCATGGAACTCTAAACAGGGCTCGATCTCAGGACCCTGAGATGGTGACCTGAACTGAAATCAAGAGTTGGATTCTTAACTGACTGAATCACCCCGATGATGCTCTTTTGATTTTTCTGTTCCAGCCGCATGAGCTGTATTTAGTCTTTTATCTAGGCCACATCCCTCCCACACTGAGCCCTCTTCCCTAGCTGTTTTCTCTTCCTGAAATGCTTTTCTTCGCTCGATGTGTCTTTTATAGGTAGTCTCTCTTACCCTTCAAAATGAGTTCGACTCCATCGATCATACGCCCCTAATACAAGCATGTATATCTGCCATGGAAACATTCAGATCAGTCTCCTTATTTCTGTTGGTCTTCATCTCTTCAATATACACTCATAGAAAAGGGCCTGCCTGTCTTGCTTACCAAATTATCCCTACTGTCTACTTAACACAGTGCCTGGCACATAATAAATATTTGTTGAATAAATAAATATGCCACTCAGCCTAAGGATCTTGGGTAGCAAGAAATATAGTCCAAGTTTTAGTAATAGTTCCTAAGTTTGGAAAGTATATGTGTACGTGTGTGTGTGTGTGTGTGTGTGTACACGTGCATATGCATGTGTGTATGTGTGTGTCCAGGATCTTGACATTTACCACTCAGGGTCAGAAATGCTTAGCATCCTACAGTGAATGGAACAGTATAATACAATAAAGAATTATCTCACACCATATACAAATAGTGCCCCTCCCCTGCTTTTAGAAATCATAAATCAGTGGTTTGACTAGCCTTCTTAGCTGACCTTCTGTATCAGAAGAAACAAACATTAAAATCTGGCAGAGATAAAGGGAGGTGCTATGGCACTGAGGCTCTTTACCCCATCTTCTCTATTCCATAGAAGTCCAACTTCCTGGGGCTCCACTTAAGAGTATGAGTATAGTTGGGAGTGGTGGCTGCTTGGCCTTGCAGACTGAGGAGACATGTGTACCTCCAGCAAGTAAGCCCACCGGCACTCTGAAATTCAACTGAGTTGCCTTTATGTGCTGGCAAGGGGACAAGTTCACTGGTTCCAAGGGTCAAGGCTAAACTTCTGTGTGTACCAAAAAGTGAGCAACTGACATACATCAGATTAGCTCTCTTAAATTTAGTTATTGTAACTTAAATGACAGAACAGCAGGATAAAAACTTGTCATGATCAAAATCCTTATGGAAGAATTTGAATGCATATGACAAAGTGAGAGAAGCTAATCTGAATAGGCAACATACTGTTTGACTCCAACTATGTGACATTCTGCAAAAGACAAAACTATGGAGACAGTAAAAAGATGAGTGAGTGGTTTCTAGGGGTGCAGAGAGGGAGGACTAGGCAGAGCACAGTGGATTTTTAGGGCAGTGAAATATTTTGTATGACCTGTATGTATTATAATAATGGATATATGTCATTTTATATTTATCCAAACCCACTGAGTGTGTGACATCAAGGGTGAATCCTTGGGTAACCTATGGACTTTGGATGTTTATAATGGGTCAGTGAAGAGTCATCCTTGGTAACAAATACACCAATCTAGTGAATGATGTTGATAAAGAGGGGAGACAATGCATGTGTGTGGGGCAGGTTGTGTATGGGAAACCTGGGCCTTTCTTTCAATTTTGTTGTAAATCTAAAACTGCTCTGAAAAAATGAGTCTTTAAAAAAAATTCTAATGACATCATCAACTGTAATGGGATGACGTTAAGTAGTAGCTGAGCATTTCCCCTACCCCTAGGAGTTAACTCTGAAGAGTACTGTGGAGATAGTGACTGTATTCATTATCTCTTGCTGCAGAACAAATTACCCAAAAACTAGTGGCTTCAAGCTATAAATATTTACAATCTCTCAGTTACTGTAGGTCAGGAATTCCAGAGTGGCTCACTTGGATTTTTTTTTTTAAGATTTTATTTATTTATTTGACAGAGAGCTAGAGAACACAAGTAGGCAGAGCGGCAGGCAGAGGAGAAGCAGGCTCTTTGCTGAGCAGGGAGCCCCATGTGGGACTTGATCCCAGGATTTTGGAATCACGACCTGAGCCAAAGGCAGCTGCTTAACTGACTGAGCCACCCAGGCATCCTCACTTGGATGTTTTTAACTGAGTGTTTCTCATGAATTTGCAATCAGATATCGTTGGGGCTGCAGTTATGTGATAGCTTGACTGGGATGAAGAATCTATAGTAAAGATGTCTCACTTATGTGACTAGGAAGTTGATGCTGACTGTTGGTGTGTGGCCTCACTTCCCTTGCACATGGGCCTCCCATAGAACTCCTTAATGTCTTCTGGATTTCCTCTAAGCTAACATTCCAAGAGACCAAAAGAAGTGAATTTTTTTTTTTTTGTATTCTATAGTCACACAGCTTCCTTGATTCAATGTAGGAGACTCCTTCGCACAGAGGCATAAATAACAAGAGATAAGGGTTATCGAGGATATCTCTGAGGTTGGCTACTGTAGTGACTTACCCCATTCTCCAAGGCAGAGCTGGAGAGCTCTGATTATTGACATAAGAATCCTAATGACCTGAGGTTTTTTCTGTACTAGAATCCATAATGGTGTGATGACTTTGCAAATAAGAGGGAAATGGGAGTGGGATAGACAGAATTATGGCCCTCTGACTCCCAGAACTTGTGATTATATTAATTCAGAAGGTAAAAGTGATAGGATCTTGAGAAGGCGAGAGTGTCCTGGATTATCCAGGCGGGGTCAATGCAATCACAAAGGTCATGCACGACAGAGTCAGGAGAAACAGAGGAGGTAGGGCAACAGAAGCTTAAGTTTGAGTGATTCATGGCCACGAAGCAAAGAAAACAGACAGCCTCTGAGAGCCTAGGAAAACCTGGATTCATCCCAAAGATTCAACACTTTGATTTTTGTTCCATAAGACCCGCTTCAGACTTTTGACCTCTAGAACTGTAAGATAATACATTTGTTTTGCTGTAAGCCTCTGTTTGTGGTAATTTTTTTTTTTTACAGCAACAATAGAAAACAATGCATAGAGTGAGAAGGAGGAGACCTGTTTTGGGGAGAAAATGGGGTGTGCTTCTCAACTTGTTCCTCCTCTGAAAGTTGCAAGGCTGTTATTGGTAAACTCTGTATGAAGAGGAGTAAACATTTTCCCCACTGATTGGATGTTTGCTGAGCTTCCAGGCTTGTCTTGCTCTGCTATCCCCAGAGCCTGAGGAAAAAAAAACACCAGGGAAGGAAGCATGGTAGTACAGTGAAACTGAAGGAGGAAAGAACACCCTCCTGAGTTCCTGGTTCCCAGGGTAAGAAACAGCAGAGCTGTTGAAGCACAAAGGCCCTGAGGCAGGAAGGCAGGGGCTGCATGGGACCAGAAGCTGCCTACCGCTGACCTTGGCAGAGTGGTGTGGGAGCCAAAGGTTGTGACTAAGTCTCACAAGAGACTCATGGTCCCCAGGAACGCTCTTGAGATTAGGCTGGGGCCCCAACAATAGATTGCAACTTCAAAATGGAGAGAATGACATCTTTGTGACCGAATTGAGACTGCCTTAATTATTAAAAATGACTAAGAAATTATGGAACCACACTGAGCTGCTCAGAAGGTAGCCCACCGAGAGTGGGTCTCCACTGAGCTGACTTGGTGCACGTTCCTGGCACACTGAGATAATACGTAGCACTCACCTCAGTAGGTACAGACGCTTCATCCAAGCTTGTTCTAGAACCATTTTTCTTACCCTGAATAACATTATGGCAGGGCTGGTAATGATAACCATTCAATTAAAGATACACTGTTGGTGTCGGAGACTGAATTTTCCGCCTTAATAAATACTCTTAAGTCTCAGGTGTGCTGTGTCTCTCTTGACCAGAGTTGTGAGTCCTAGGGAAATCACAGGGCTGTGGGTGCAGCCTCATGGATCAGGGGAATGATTGCGAAGCATGGAGCTCCGCAGTGAGTTTCTAATGACTGTTATCATCCTGGTTAAATCAGGAAGGAAGTGGAGGGAAATGAGCATCCAAATGTTGCTTGTTGAAAAAAATAATTGTGAGTTGTGGCAGAAGATGTACAAAAAACAAATGACAAATTCAAGATGAGGAGGAAGTGAGGTTTGATTTGAATGTCTCTTTGGGATACTTGTTTTAAAATATTCAGATGTTTATATAGGTGGAATTGAGAGAGATTTCTCAGAATTTAGCAATCACCCGATTTCCCTGTTATTCTTTTACAACTGCAAAAAGTGTGAAATTTAAATTTTTTATATGATGTCTCCTGTAAAGCAGAGTCTTTAAAATTATATATAATGTTTGGTTTTTAGCAAAAAATTGCAAACACCAGATTAATCAGAGTTTTCATGTTTTATGCATCTCTTTTTTTTAAAGTGGGTAATTTTCTGATGATATTATTTAGAATTTGATAAGCCTTCTACATTTCAACAAGCCAATGCATACTTATTCAAGCCTTAAAAATATATAAGAAGAGACAAGTTTAAGTTTATGGTTTAAGCAGCTTAAACCATATTTTTTAATGTCTTTGCTTGTACAAAGTCCCAGGGCAATGGCTAGAATCCTGACTCCAGGAGAGGTGTGGGACAGAGGGGACATGACCAGGGTTTTGTAGTCAGAGAGACCTTAGTTCAGGCTTAAATATTTGATTTTGTCTCATTTTGGCTGTGTGAACTTGGAAAGTTATGACTTCTTTTTGAAGATGCAGTTTCCCATTTACACATTTAGAGCAACCCTTCATGCTTATGTGGAATGCAACATTATACATGAGCTATCTATTCTGTCTCTTCTCATTAAGCACTTTAAAAGTTTGTATAAATATATTATAGAGACAATGAAAACATGAAAACCTAAATGCTTTATTTTTTAAAGATTTTATTTATTTGTTTGACAGAGAGAAACACAGCGAGAGAGGGAACACAGGGGGAGTGAGAGAGGGAGAAGCAGGCTTCCCGCCGAGCAGGGAGCCCGATGTGGGGATTGATCCCGGTACTCCGGGAACATGACCTGAGCCAAAAGCAGACACTTAATGACTGAGCCACCCAGGTGCCCCCAAACCTAAATGCTTTAAACTTCTACAATATTTTATATATTATATCATATATGAAAGAATATTCTTATTCTCATTTTTTAAATGTAGGTTCTTACAAGTTAATATAGCATTCTTTTTTATTGAGGTACAATTAACATACAACACTGGTATATAATATAATGATTCCATTTTTAAAAAGATTTTATTTATTTATTTGACAGAGAGAGAGCACAAGCAGAGGGGAGCAGCAGAGGTAGAGGGAGAAGCAGACTCTCCGCTGAGCAGGGAGCTTGACTTGGGGATCGATCCTGGGGCCTTGAGATCATGACCTGAACTGAAGGCAGACGCTTAACAACTGAGCCACCCAGGGGCCTCTATGATTCGATATTTGTGTACATTGTGAGATGATCACCACAGTAAGTCTAGTTAACATCCATCACCACAGATTGTGGCAGAATTTTTTTTTTCTTGTGATGAGAAATTTTAAGATACAAACTCTCTTAGCAACTTTCAAATACCATGATGTACATTACATCCCCATTACTTCATTATTTTATAACTGGAAATTTGAACCTTTTGACCCCCTTCAGCCAATTTGCCCACCCCTAACCCTACCTCTGGCAACAACTAATATGCTCTCTAATACATCATTGTTTCTAAATTTGAATAGTATAGCCCATTCTATTATGATAATGCATTAGTATTAGTATTCATTCAAAATGCATTAGTATTCATTGTAATCCTTTAGAAAAATTATATACATGTAGGGCTTAATATATAAGATATATAAGATATATATATATAAAACATGTAAGGGAGAGCATGTATAGATGAGTATGATGAAAGACTAACTTTAATTATAATAAGTTATAATTATAAATACAATTCAATAAAATTTCTTTTGAAAATCTACTGTGTATCAGGTATTGTCCTAAGTATGCCTGGTCAGTATTTATTCTGATGAAAGTTGTATTTTACAAACAGGAACTTGTAAGGTTATCAGGAAAATTAAAGCTTGAAATTGGAAAATCCTGAAATTAATAAAATGTGATTGGTAAAATGAAACTTTATTCTGAAGGAAGAACTTTTTGGAGAAAGATTTTATTTATTTATTTGACAGAGAGAGAGCACAAGCAGGAGGGAGCCGCAGAGGTAGAGGGAGAAGCAGACTCTCCGCTGAGCAGGGAGCTTGACTTGGGGATCAGTCCTAGGGCCTTGAGATCATGACCTGAACTGAAGGCAGTGTAAAGTTAAAGAAGGCAGAGTTAGGCAGATGTAGTTAACTCCACATTACTGCATACCTGTTAGCATTTCTTAGGCTACATTGATTGTTCATTTCAGAAAACGATACCTATTAAACTCTGGCATTGCTAAGCAAGGGTAGAAAGAAAAAATAATATACACTGGTCTTTTTCTAGAGAATCTTATAGACTGGTATAGGAGTAAGATAATTACTGAAGACAATATGTGATATGAGTTATATTCCATAAAAGGATAGACAAACTAATAATAAAACAACAGCAGAACAACAAACCAGATGAGAACTTAAAAGAAGGGAGAGATTCAGTTTTCTTTAGCTAGGAATGACTTGCTGGAAAGGGGAGGCAAATATGAGAGACCTTGAAGAATGGGTAGGGTTTTTTCACATAGAGATGGCGGTGAGGGTTTTCCAACAGAAGAGGGGCCTTCTATGTATGAATCTGGGGTCCAGTTAGAGTAGAAAGAGCTTCAGTGAGTTCTTCACTGAATTGGGAAGTATGTAAAAAATGTTCTTTTACTTTTTAAAGATTTATTTATTTATTTATTTGAGAGAGAGAGAGAGGTGAGAGAGAGAACTCAAGCAGGGGGAGAAGCAAAGGGTGAAGGAGAAGCAGACTCCACGCTGAGTACAGAGCCCTAGACTCTCTCAGGGCTCCATCCCAGGACCCTGAGATCATGACCTGAGCTGAATCAAGAGTTAGTCACTTCTCCAACTGAGCTCCCCAGGTGCCCATATATATAAAATGTTCTGATCAGCTTGACTGTTTACTTTAATCACCAAAATATTTGTGACCTCACATTTTAAAAGGAATATGGATGAAATAGAAACTATTACAAGGATGATGAGGGAGCCTGAAATGCCATTTGAGGAAGGGTTGGCAGAGTTGTAAACTTAGCTGGAAAGAAGAAGCCTTAGAGGACATAATGGGAACAGCATTTAAATATGCAGAGCGGTGTCTCGTGGAACTGGGCAGAACTAGAGTCTAAAGGTGGATGGAATTTATAGCTGTCGAATCTTAACTGTCTTTGGAGACATTTGGACAAATCAGGATCATCTTTGGCAGGGACAGCTGTTCCTCAATGGATTGGTTGGTGAATTAGATAAAGCCCAAGGCTCTTCCAAAGTTAATATTCTATAATCCTATTTGCAGTTGTGATTCTATTACTTAAAAATGTATTTGGAGTTCTTTGCAGAAAGATTAATATAACAGTGTTATATTTAAGCTTGGGGAAAACCCTTTTTGAGTCCCAGCACACATTCACCCTTTGTGTCCCTGATGCTTAATCTCTGTGGATTGGTGATGGTGACCCCACATCAGCTCTGGAGGCAAAGCCCATGATCCAGACTTAGATAATGAGGTCAATCCAATTGCCTGGCCACCATGATTGCTTCAGGGAGGGGAACATGACCTATCGAAGTCAAAATGATTGAACAAGAGTTTCAGTAGGAATTCTGGGCAGGCTCGTCTCTCTTCCACGCTGGATAGAATGCTGAGAAAATACAGGGTGTGGCGCTGCCACTGTTATCTGCCCTGTGAAGGCCATGACAGAAGCCATGCATGGGAGGTAAGAACCAAGGAATGGAAACTCAGTCCCAGGGATATCATTTGAATCCTCATATTCACCATGTTTGAATACAAACAGGGGTAACTCTGGACTTTCCAGTGTACGTAAATGAAGAGATTTCATTTTTGTGAACCTGTTTGCCAAGAGCAGTCTATCGTTTGCAACACTGGGACCCTAACTGATGCAGAGCTAATGGTGCAACAATTTAAAAATGGATGCATAAAGCTTGGCATATCTACTTGACATCTTGGAAGGAGTTACTAGAAGTTATTCTTATGTAGACTGTATAACAACATGGAAAGAGACAAATATGCAAAATGCATTCAGTCCTCATTACTGGTGGATTCCATATTTACAAATCTGCTGACTTCCAAAAATTTCTTTGTAATCCCTGAATCAATGCCTGCCACTATTTTGTGGTCATCCATGGTCATGTTCAGAGCAGAGAACCCCTGGAGTGCCCTAATGGACACATTTCCAGCCAAGCTGGAGTGAGATGGTGCTCTGCCATCTTGGTTCAGAGATCCTGCTCTCCACATGTGCTCTTTCTGAGGTCTATTTAGTGACACGGTTTCCACATTTGGGTGCTTTTTGCTGGTGCTGTACTGTTTCAAATGGCCCCTGAGTGTGTTGGGAAAGTGCTGCCTAGTGTTTGTTAGCACAAGAAGGCTATGATGTGCCTTAGGGAGAAAATATGTGTGTTAGATAAACTTGGTTCATGCGTGAGTTCTAATGCTTTTGTCTATGAGTCTGACGTGAATGAACCAACAATATATATTAAATAAGGTATTTTTAAACAGAAACGCACGTAAAGAAAGGTTACATATGTTTGGCTGGTGAAAATGTTGTGACCAGAGGCTCACAAGAACTTAGGTTCCTGTATTTCCCCGAGGAAAGTAGGGGAAATTAGGTTTCCTGTATTTTGCAGTGTGGTTTGGTATTTGCTAATTCAGTGTTTGATATGACTTAATAGAACCGCATTACCATCAATAACTGAATATATGTAAAAAGTACATTCAAAAGGAAAAGATGGGAAAAAAAGTGAATTGAAATAACAGTGTTTGTTGTCAGAGTGATAGGAATATACATTTTAAAATCTTTTCCCTGATTTGCAAATGTTTAAAAATAAGATGATAACAGTATGGTGAAAGACACATTGTACATTAAAAAAATAACCCACAAAAATCAGGAAAACCAACAAAACAATGCAAAAACACCTTGGGCATTCTATTCAGAGCCAGTTTAAAGCAATATATTAAAATTAGTTCATCAATTTAAGGTCTTGCTTGATTTAAACATGCAATCCCCTATACCCCCACATACTAAAATCATTGTTATAACTTAGTTTGTCCACTTAAATCACCCAATTTGGCTCTTAATGATTTTTTTCTCCCAAATCAAATTTACATCTAAGAAATGTGTCAAAGCTCTAAATGTATAGATAGTAATAATCAGAACATTAGAAAGGAACCTGGGTTTTATTTCATCTACCTTTCCATTCAATATAAATGTTCTCTTTACAGCATCTCCAAAAGAAAAGCATCCAATTTTTAAAATGTTTTCTATAAAAAATTACTATCTTTCTGATTATCAGAATGCTCTTTCTGGTTAGTCATAACTGTTATGAATATTTCTTATATTTATCCATATTCTCATCAGTCTATCCTTCCCAACTGCAGAGGCTAAATCATCAAACCCTTTTCATAGAATATAGCTCTTGAAGTATTTTAAGAGAGCCATCATGTTTTTCCTGTGGCTTTTTTTCCCCCTCTGGGTTAAATATCCCAGGAACTCTGCTCATTTTTCCCAAGAGTCTTTCTCTAAATCCTTTGTTATCCTGCTCACCCTCCCGTCTTTGAGCTCCAGCTTATTAATGCCTTTTTCGGTTGGCAGTCAGGACTGAGGAAAAGGCAGGATTTGTAGGTCTAGGAATACCGCTGCCCCCCTGCCCCTGGCATTTTCAACAGAGGAAATCCAAAGTGGGCCTGAGAGAGTGTGGCTTCTGGAAGGAGGACCCTGCCTCACAGTGTGACCACTGCAAAGGGATAACACTCATTGTGGGGAATAACAGTGTATCTACTAAAATAAGAATCAACTTATAGGCACAGTTCATAGTTCTTGTGTTTTAAGCTTTTCATCTCTATTTGCTAGTTCCTTAATTTTCATCAATAATAGATTCAAACATATTGTTCCATTTTGATCCCACTTGACCTTTTTATTTTTAGGTTCTGCTCTGTCCACTTTTATGGAAGTCGTAGATTTCTTTAAAAGTGGTGTTTACATAAGATGTTAATTGACAATTTTCAAATTCTTAGAATTTGATGAATTTGAGAGGCAGGGTAGGGGGTCATGGGGGGAAGGCAGGGAAAAATGAAACAAGATGGGACAGGGAGGGAGATAAACTGTAAGAGACTCTTAATCTCAGGAAACAAACTGAGGGTTGCAGGGGTCAGGGGGAAGAGACAGGGTGGCTGTGTTATGGACATTTGGGAGGGTAGGTGCTATGGTGAGTGCTGTGAATTGTTTAAGACTGATGATTCACAGACCTGTACTCCTGAAACAATATATTATATTAATTTTTTTAAAGATTTCATTTATTTGTTTGACAGAGAGAAACACAACTAGAGAGGGAACACAAGCAGTGGGAGAGAGAGAGGGAGAAGCAGGTTTCCCGCTGAGCAGGGAGCCCGATGTGGGGCCTGATCCCAGGACTCCGGGATCTGACCTGAGCAGAAGGCAGACTCTTTTTTTTTTTTTTTTAAAGATTTTATTTATTTGACAGAGAGAAACACAGCCAGAGAGGGAACACAAGCAGGGGGAGTGAGAGAGGGAGAAGCAGGCTTCCTGTCGAGCAGGGAGCCCGATGTGGGACTCGATCCCGGGTCTCCAGGATCATGACCTGAGCCAAAGGCAGTCGCTTAACCAACTGAGCCACCCAGGCATCCCTAGAAGGCAGACTCTTAATGACCGAGCCACCCAGGTGACCCATATTATATGTTAATTTTTTTTTTTTATATGTTAATTTTTTTAAAGAAGTATTTTTGTCATAGTACATAGTGAAAAAAATTTTTAAATATTTATTTATTTGACAGAGCAAGAGCAGGAATGGGGCAGGGCAGAAGGAGAGGGAGAAACAGGCTCCCCACTGAGCAGGGAGCTCAGTGCTCAATCCCAGAACCCTGGGATCATGACCTGAGCTGAAGGCAGACTCTGTACATAGTGAAGTTTTTTGTTCTGGGTTTGTTACCCTTTGTTTTCATGCTATATTTTTATTTCATACACATAGTACCAATGTTTTCATCTCTTAAAGCTGCTGATGATATAATGCAATTTTAAATTCCTCTAAGATGACTCACTGAATAATGAAACAATCAATTATAGGGTCTGGATGATACAGACAAGTATGCAAAAGTTTTTGTTCTTAATTATGTTCTAAAAGATCTTTGTGCATTCAGCTAGCCATAGTGGTAGAATTACATATTTTAGATTTTTCTTTTAAATAATCTTATTGTTGAATAAAACATCTGGAATTATATATTTTATCAAAATCATCATAATTTTGGATTTAGGAATAGAAGCATGAACATTGCTTTACTTTTTTATTTCTATATACTTTTCAACTCAATTATTTCTTAGTTCACTTTAATAAAAGGGGATAATTTTACCTATTGAAATTCATTGAAAGGAAGTATCTTTCAATTTCGTTCTTTTCTGCCTTTATAGTAGGTATAAAATAATCCTAACTATCTTTTATGTAAATATTCACCCCACCATTATTTATCTATTTCCTCCATTCATATTTCCATGATGATTTGTATCCCATAATTCCACAAACATTTATTGGTAAAGAACAGATTAGGACAGAGTAGATAGGCTAGGAATTGTATAGCTTGATATCTAGAAGGGAAATTTGATTCATTTGATTTCTGTGTTGTGGAAAATATTTGAGTTGTTCACCAGTGTTTCTGATTCTACTCTTTCCAGGCACATGAGGTTGGGGCATAGGGGTGGGAAAGGGATTGTATTTCTATGCTCCCTCTAGGTTTGATATGATCTTGTGACTCCTTTATCCAGTAAAATGTGAGTAGAGGTACCATGTGATGCTTTGGGGCATCCCCATGAGACTGCCTATCAAGCACATGCCTTTCCAGCTTTGTGATTTGGGGGGCTGAGTGTTGGTCTGCAAACTGGCCCCCATACACCGAGAATGAGGAGTGGATGAGAGAGGAAGATGACTCCCTATTGGTAGGTGGCAAGTTTAATAAGCAAGGGAACTTAGGAGGCTTGTCTTCTGCCACCGCAAGACAAACAGATCTCCGCCCATGCCCGCCGGAATCTTAAAAGTGTATGTAGAGTCTTCATTGGGTTTCAGTTGGGTATAGTGCCCACATGCTCTCAATAGCACATTGTTCTTTCAAGGTTACATTTTTAAAAAATAGCTCCCATTGTGGGAAAGGTGGGCGGAGTGCACATTCCAAGGACAGGTGAGGAGGTTCTGATCACCTTGCTCAACTCAGGGGTCAACTAGTGGTCACCTCCTCTTGATGACCTCCCTCAACAATGAGATGAAGGTGGTTGGCAAAACTGAGACTATGCCTCTAGGACAGACGGAGAAGGACTTTGGGTAAGACTTTTATTGAGTTAAACCCTTGATATTTTAGAATTTATATTACCACAGCATAAATTAGCCAATCCTGATGAAATACATGGGATGTCATTTTTCTTTTTAATTCGTTTGTTAACTGGCAGTCACTCCAGTTCTTTCCATACATATCTTTGAATGGTTTTTGATAAGTAGTTGTCTTTTTTTCTAAGGAGTGTGAAGTTTGGAAGCCTGTCTTTTCACTTGTACCTTCTCAAACGAAATGGGCTAGACATAGTGCCTAGCCACAGTGCCTCCTAATGTAAGGCTGGCTCTAAGAAGAACATTTTTTTTTTTTTAAAGCATCAGAAGGACATTTTCCCATTTGTTTGATTTTATAGAGGAACACAATACACTATAACAATAGTAAATGAGACGCCAACCAGATAGCAGAAAAACACTTTGGAACTACTGAAAAAATTGAAAACCATTAAAAAACAGCATGCTTGTCCAGCTTTGATAAAAATGAGTGAGAATTTGACATTCTCTCTTTTCTAGAAATCTTTGTTTTTGAATAAACGAGTGAAAAAGTACTAGTTTGATGTGCAGACTTCCTTAAAATTCTCTTTCCCTGGGCACTTATTTTATGCCATTATAAACTTTACACAAAAGTGGCCTCTGGAAGGAAGAATTCAAGATAGTATATGGAGGAGGAGGGGACACAGTGGTTCATTTAACTTGAATTCTTATCAGGTCTTTGGAAATCTTAGTCTGGCATTTCCCCAAAGGATAATTTCTGATGGAGAATCAGGGACATTTGAGAATTTTGGAAAAAAAAATCCATTTATAAAATACATTTAATCCATTTATAAAATACACTCATCCAAAGCACATTCATTTAGAGTCTAAATGAGGCTTGAATTGATCCAACAGAAATGGTACAGTAGTTGCAGTGCCAGGTCTCAAATGTAGAGTGCTGGGCAGTGCTTTAATCTGCCGGTGGTTTCATTATATATTGTAATCGCCATGATGGCACCTGCTCATTAGGAATTCATGGTGTGCTCCTGTGGCTGTAATGCACTTCCATTTGTATTCAGGAACAATTTAGCATTGGAGACTTAAAAGTCATTTGATCAATCTTCTGTGGAGCTCTTGTTTTTACTCCAGGCAAATTAATGTGAAGATCATTGTAACATATTAAACAGATTTAATTGTTCATTGATCAAGCAGTAACTCTGAAATGCACAGACTTTAAGATGTAATATTTCCTCAAATTTTGAAGGTGTGAAAAAATGTTATTTTCTTAGTTAGACTGAGTGACAGAGGAAGATGAACGTTGAAATATATGTAAAACTTATTAATCTCTTTTATTTTGACTGACGTTACTCTGGTTTAGGAATACAGAGGATATATTATATATGTGTGGCTTGCTCTTAAAATCATAGTTTCTTATATATTAATCCAAGCAATGATTTACTTACAGATTAGTTTTTCCTTTATTTTAATGCATTTTAAATGATTCCAAAAGATGCTTCGAACTGTTGAACTTAGGAATTTAGTATCTGTTCACATTTTTGCCATGCTGTGTGAAACTTGAGAATAGACATCACCAAAGTAATAGTAAAACATAGGAAATAATGATGGAAACTGGACTTCTGTGAACTTTATTATGTTTTGCAATAGAGAAGGCATTTATTTAGAAAAGAGGCTGAAGGACAGAAAAGAGGAGGAATCCCTCCTCTCTCAAACTTACTACATCCCAATGGTGCCACATGTAAATTTTCTTATTTATTTATTTATTGAAGTCAGTCACCATAGAGTACTTCATTAGTTTTTGTTGTTGTTATTTTTAATTTATTTGACACACAGAGAGACAGTGAAAGAGGGAACACAAGCAAGGGGAATGGGAGAGGGAGAAGCAGGCTTCCTGCTGAGCAGGGAGTCTGATGCCGGACTCAATCCTAAGACCCTGAGATCATGACCTGAGCTGAAGGCAGGTGGTTAACAACTGAGTCACCCAGGCACCCCGTTCATTAGTTTTTGATACAGTGTTCCATGATTCATTATTTACCACATGAAATTTTTCTAAACATTCTTGTTTTATGAATAAGAATACGGTCATTATCGATAGATTCTACATCATCATCTTAAATTTTTATTAATTCCAAGTATCTGAAAATCATGTGTACAACTGTAACCATTTGGAAGAGATCATTGTAATGATCTAGTGTAATCCCCTCATTTTACTGGTGAGGAAACTGAAACCTAGTCATCTAATTAAAAAGTATGTTTACCATTGGAGGAATCAAGATGGCGGAAGGCCAGGTGACCTCATGTCGGGGAGTTCCCTGAAGAGAGCTGAATTCCAGCAAAAAAACCACTACAGGACCACTGTGAGCACCCATGAAATCAGCCTGAAATGTGATATTTCGCACTTTTGGACCGCCATGAGAGACAAGGAACATCGGCAAAAAGGTAGAAACAAATAAGAGGGTCTGGAGGCTTGCCCCCAGAGACAGGGGAGTGGGGGAGGAAGCCCGCAGAGCTGAACCATTGAAAACAAATACCCCAAAACGAAAGTGCTCTGTGAGAGGAATAACAGCAGATGACGGCCTGAATCGGGGCTAGACAGAAACGGGAACACAGCGGAGCCCGGGGCAAGGCAAGGAGACTTTTTAAATTTTTTTTCCAGCCGCTGGCGCCAACGCCACCGCCACTGCAGCCGCCGCCGCCACCGCCGCCGCCGCCACCCCCGCAGCTGCCGCGAGAGCGGCGGGTGTGGATTCTATTTTTCCGCCGCTGCCTTTCTCTCCCGTTTCTCTCCACCCCGTGGGCCGCGCGCAGACCCCCCCAGGGAAGGCGATTTTACAGACTTGCGTGGGACTGGAGAGGCCCCAGGTCCCAGGGCGCAGACAAAGTCGTGCGATCCAAAAGGAGATGTGGCTTTGAGGTGCGGGAGTGAAGCGACAAGTGGGGGCGGGGGCAGAAATCAATACAATGTCTGCACCAGCCCGGCTGTGACAGACTGCCAACCGGGAGGCTGGAAAGAGCCCCTCCCTGTGTAGCGGCTCCCTCTGGGAGGCAGGTCTGGGCACAGACATCCTGCTCCGACTTGACTTCCTCAGCAGCTGAAAAAAGACGTAAAAGAACAACGCTCCGCTACCAGAGAAATATAACCTGATAACCTGGTTACCATGGAGACCAGCCTCTACCAAGGGCGCGGAGAGACTCAGCCCAGGTAGAAGAGACCGAAAACAGCCCCGCAGCCCCCGCCCCCAGAAAACAAGCCAGAAGCTCAGGAAGACAACACTCCAATGCAAAACCTCAAATGGGGGGGCTGGTTGAACATGGCGGTGGTCACCGGGTGCTTCCTAAATTCTGCTGCAGGAAAGAATGGGTGAATGGTCCTGGTGGCAGGAAGTGTGGACAGATGGATCCACTGAAGCGTTGGGAAAAGTGTCCCAGAGAAGGGAACAAAGAATACGAGATGGAGAGGCTGGGAGCCAGGAGAGCGCCTCCAGACCAGGTTGTTCACCAGAAATAGAAGCCACTCTGCCAGGAGGAGCGCAAAGAGTTCCACAATACC
>PITA01023303.1:0-28482 GCA_004023965.1 Spilogale gracilis
CCAGCCCTTTGTCTGTAGTGTCATTTGCAAATATCTTCTCCCATTCTGTGGGTTGCCTCTTTGTTTTGTTGACTGTTTCCTTTGCTGTACAGAAGCTTTTTATTTTGATGAAGTCCCAGAAGTTCATTTTCGCTTTTGTCTCCTTTGCCTTTGGAGACGTGTCTTGAAAGAAGTTGCTGTGGCCGATGGTGATTTCTTTATTAATATTTTTTCTTTAGCTTACTTTGTTGTAAGAATACAGTATATAACACATATATTCATACAAAATATGTGGTAATAAATTGTTTATGTTATGTAAGTCTTCTGGTCAACAGTAGGCTATTAGTAGTTAAGTTTTTAGAAAGTCAAAGTCATATGTGGATTTGATTCACAAGACTTAGGGCTCCTAACCCCCACCTTGTTCAAAGGTTAACTGTACTAGTTGCTTGTTGCTGAGTAACATCTTCCAAACCTAGGAATTTAAAGTAAATAGATGTATTTATTATTTCTCAGTCAAGCCACTCCTAAATTTCTGAACAATAAGTCTGTTCTATGGTTTAATAAAAATCAAAATGTTCTTTTTTATTATTCATTTATTAAGAATTTTACCAAATATCTGTCATAAATATATGTCCTGTGCACTGACTCACCAGATTTCTGCTGATACAAGAACCTCTCTCACAGTCTCCCATTCCTTCACTAAAGCACAAGGTCTTTGGTGTCATAAAAGAACTTAATCAAAGAATTATTTTTCTTCTTTCATGATTCACAATAATTTGTACTGCATTAGGCATATATTGTATTTGGTAAAAATGAGAAAGAAGGCGGGACACCTGGGTGACTCAGTCAGTTAAGTATCTGCCTTTGGCGTAGGTCATTATCCTGGGGTCCTGGAATCAAGACCTGCCTTGGGCTCCCTACTCAGCAGGAAGCCTGCTTCTCCCTCTCCCTCTGACCTTCCCTCTGCTTGTGCTTTTATTCTTTCTCTGTCTCTCTCAAATGAATAAACAAAAAAACTGTTTAAAAAAATGAGAAAGAAGGTGACTGAAAGCAATGTTACCTATACTATACATTACAGTAGTTACTAGGCATGTTGCTTATTTAAATCTAAAACAGACAAAATTTAAAATTCACCCCTTCAGTCATATTAGCTGCACTTCAAATATTAAAATAGCCACATGTGACTAGTGCTTACTGTACTGGACAACACAGAGATAGAATATTTCTAGCATCAGAGAAAGTCCTCTTAGAAAATGCTATACCCTAGCCAGGCCCCAACTGGACTGTGTGTGTGTGTGTGTGTGTGTGTGTGTGTGTGTGTGTGTATTTGTGTTCCTCACATATATGTATTGTTCCTCACAAATACATATTGTGCAAAAAGAAGCCACTGTTCATTAACTATAGAATTGGTCTTCCTTCTTAGATATTTCAACTTGGGCATTCTTACTTCTCTTTCCCTGAATTCTCCTCACCATGTAGAACTGTCTGTTGACACAGGTCCCCCATCGTAGTCTCCCAAGTCTTCACCACAGAGCAAGGGCTTCCCTGGTAGGAAAGCATGTTGAAGAAGGGCAAAGGACTCAACACTACTGCTCTTCAACTCTCGGGGATTCTCCTCACTAACTTTCTCAGTCCTGTGGCCAATAGCTCACAAAACCATCCAATTTCTGGCTGCTGTTGGTTGTTGTTGTTGTAGCTCAAAAAACCATCCAATTTCTGGCTGCTGTTGGTTGTTTTTGTTGTTTTTGTTGTTGTTGTTGTTTTCTTCTTCTTCTTCTTCTTCTTCTTCTTCTTCTTCTTCTTCTTCTTCTTCTTCCCTTCTCCTCCTCCTCCACCTTCTTCTTATGTTAGTAATCATGATTAAACTCAACATAAAATATCTATAATGGCATTGAGAATATTGTATTTTAATTAACAGATGATAAAATAATGCCTCTCATCTCTGACCAGCAGAGAAAGACTGACCATGACTATGTGGATGACTTCCTTAGCCGTCTTTTGAGGTGGGCCTTCAGAGTCCAGTCAGCTGGCACCGAGGATAGACTACATGGGTAGGGCAACTTTATTGTGCATAAGTGGTTTCACTGCATGAGTAAAGAGTGAAAATGGGGCAGAGGTTCCAGCAGTCAGGAAAAGAGTCAAATATTGTGTTTAAGAAAGATCATTCAAGAAGTTTTTGTTGTGGTGGGCAGAATCAATCCTTTTTTAGTCTCCCTGTACAATGTTCAATAGCTTTTCCTTTCTTCACATGTCCCTTGTAGAGTTTTATGTGTTTATCTGTCTGTTCTGAAAAATTAATGTATAAATATCCTTTTCTTTTTAGAAATTATGGCAAATATGAAAGAACATCCATACATGAATTATATACCCCAAACATTCATTTAACCCTAGTTTCTTTGGGGAGGCAAAATAATCTTATTCTTTACTTGAAGCATTAAATAACCTGTCAGTTTTTCCATCTCCACATTTTTGTTTCTTTATCTCTTCTCAGAGAAAGAGAATGGTATGATAAACAAAGGGATTATCCTTGTACTAGGTTCTTCTATATTGTTTCCAGAAGGAAAGATGCAGAAAATTTTAATGGATTTTTACTTGCTTCAAAGGCTGGCTGAAGGGAAAATTTTTAATTCTTCCCGGGGGCCAATAAGAGGCAAACTCTACTAAGTAGTGAACAGGGTCAGTGGGGGTGTAAGAATCCCCGAAATCCTCAGACGAAAATAAAATGAATGTAATCTTGGGTTATACCAAATTAAATCTCTTACCCCCTTATCTCAAACTTCTATCTTTTCCATATCTATCGTTCCTTTCCCGAAATTTAAATCCACATTTGAAACCAAGGAGCCAAAGTGGATGGCTTCAAATTATGTTACTTATTTAGCTTTATTTCAAGTGAGTTAAGTAGATTTTTCAGGGAATCTGGGAACTTAATCATTGACTGTGCACCGAATCTATAAGAAGACACATTCTAGAAATAAAAGACTGACCTATCAATGCATTTTGACACAAAATTTGTAAATAAATTAGAAATTGATCCTCTTCTCTTCTTTTTCCTTTTCTATTTTACTCTTCTTTTCTATTCAATTCATATAGCATTAAGAATGTTGTAATAGAACACAGGAGGAAAAAACCCTCATAGGAAATTCTGATTAAGTAACACTGATATATTCTAAATCCCACTCAATCCATTATGTTGAGCTAAAGATGTCTTCACTGAAAACTAAAACTTTAACTACATTATAGCAGGGTGTATTTAAAAGTAAATTTATGTCCTCCCTGAGAATAAGAGCATTAGTCCAACTTAAAATAAAAACTAAACATTACCAACGTACTCCTCTAAGTCACAGACTCCTAATCAATAAAATAATGGTTTCTTTTTATAATATAGTACTTAGGAGAAACCCATAAAGTACAGAAAAATTTCATTAGACAACCTATTTTCTTCTTTTCTCTAATAGAAAATTAAAGATGTTAAAAGAATACTGTTAGAAATTTTGGCATTCTCTGGGCACTACATACTAGAAAACTCCCACTAAAATTCCTTTCAGGAAACCTGCCATATGTATAGTCCTTTTTCTATCTAGAAATCACTTTGGTTATTGGGCAAGTTACAAAATCACACCCTGTCTTAGTTTACTAGGGCTAATGTAATAAGGAGCCACAAACTCGGTGCCTTAAGCAACAGGAATATATCATGTTATGGCTCTGGAACCTAGAAGTCTAAGATCAGGGTGTTGTCAATATGGTTTTTCCTCGGGGCTATGAGGGAGAACTTGTTCCATGCTTCTCCCCTACTTTCTGGAGGTGGTGGCTATCTTTGACATTCCTTGATATATAGAAGCATTCCTTTGATGTCTTCAATTATACCATTTCAAGGAACTGAATGCTGCCAATAACCATATGAGCTTGGAATTGAATTTTTCCTCTGCTGAGCCTTAGATAGACCCTTTGCCTGGCCAATAGCTTTAGTGTAGACTTTTGAATCCCTACAGCAAAGGATCCAACAATGCTGTGCTTAGATTCACGATTCACAGAAAATGTTAGGTAATAAATGTGTGTTGTTTGAAACAGCTGAATTTGTGATAACATTGTTAACCAGCAATTAATAAATACATCAGTGAATTCATTTTATTTATTAAACATTAGAATATATGCTTAAACTGGTTATAAGGGAACAAAAGTTTTGAGTGCCTACCAAGTACTCTGTCCTGTACTGGGTACTCTGTATCCCTTATTTCATTTAATTTCTAGGTTGGGAGTCTCTTGTTTTAAAATTGAATTTTTTTTCTTTCTATTCGAATCAATGTTAAAGGATGCTCAGTAAGCATATATCCCTTGCCTATTTTTTTTAATTTAATAATATTTTTTAAAAAGACAAGTTATTAAAACTTGGAGATAATGCAAACATTGTGTATTCTCTATAGGCCTATGCTTAGTACTGAATATAAAATTTATCAGACTAATGGAAGGAAGCATGAGTATTGATTATTCTAACTCAAATCAATACTTAAATTAATTCTAGACACAAAGTTTGAGATAAGATAGAAATGGCCAACATATCCTAAGGCTGAGAAATAAAGCTTAGATGGAAGAGAAGAACAACTAAACTCTGTTCAAACCGTCTGAGCCCGACAGTAGATGAAGATGACCCTGACCTTACAACACATGGTAAAATGAGTAGACACTTTCAGTACCAGGAGCAACTGTGAATTGACAGATGCTTCACTAGAGGAATTATTCTTTAACAAGAGCTACAATGCCCTCAAACTCATGCACAGCCCAATAATGTATGCACATATAATGTACAAACAGATCATTTTCCGCTTTACCCCTTCTTTCAAGATTATGTCCCGTGGAACAAACACTGCCACATTGTGTAATTTAAGTGACACTGATGTTTGTTTGTTTTTTTATTATTGTTACTTAAATTTTTTTCCAGTGTTTCAAGATTCATTCCTCATTCCCCACACCCAGTGATCTATGCAATAGGTGCCCTCAGTACCCACCACCAGGCTCTCCCATCCCCTCACCCCCCTCCCTCCAAGTCCCTCAGTTTGTCTCTGTGTCCAAAGTCTCTCTTGTTTCGTTTCTCTCCCTGGATTACCCTACTTCCCATTTACTTTCCTTCTCCTACTGTCCTCTACATTACCCCTTATGCACCACAAGTAAGTGAAACCATGTGATACTTGACTTTCTCTACTTGGATTATTTCACTCAGCATAATCTCTTCCAGTCCAGTCCATGTTGCTACAAAAGTTGGATATTCATCCTTTCTGATGGAGGCATAGTATTCCATTGTATATATGTACCACATCTTCTTTATCCATTCATCTGTTGATGGGCACCTTGGCTCTTTCCACAGTTTGGTGATTGTGGCCATTGCTGCAATGAACATTGGTGTACATATGGCCCTTTGAATAAATTCAATGGTTTTATAGGATGAAATGCTAGCTTTGCTCTTTCTCACTCAATAATTCCCGAGGGCCTCAGTGACAGATTTTGAAGAATAGACTGGAGAGTATAGTAGTTAAATATTTTAAAAATAACCTACTCATATTTTGTCATAGACATATTCCAACATCCAGCTCCACATTGAGTTCCCTGCTCGGTGGGAAGCCTGCTTCTCTCTCCCTCTGCTTGTGTTCTCTCTCCAGCTGTGTTTCTCTCTGTCAAATAAGTAAATAAAATCTTATAAATAAATAAATAAATAAATAATAAAAAAGAAAAAGTATATTTGGGAATAACAAGGGAATTGCTTTTCAGGACAAGCAAGCTCTGGTGGAGCTCGTCTGAAGAAACAAAGGGAAGGTCAGCTTTTAATAAGTTTTAGGAAGAAATCAAGGAGGGATGTTCCAAACAAAAATTTATTGGAGAGGATGGGTTTGAGTCACCTATGTTTTCTCATTGACTGCTGGTGGTTTTTGCTGGGGCAGGGAGGAGTTAAATTCCTCTGTTAAAATGCCCTCTCTTACTGACATAATTACTTTCCTTCTCACTGGTATTGCAGGCTCAAAGGGATAGGCAAGAACTCCCCCTTCAGTGCTTCCAATTCATTTTAAATAAGTTTTCCTTTATTTACTTTCACACCTTTAACAACAGTCCTCCACCTCTACCCAAAAGTTCACTTCAATTTTAAGTTCAGTGTTTATTTATATGTCCCTTTCTCCAACTGTCTTAGATGCAGCATACATTAATGTATTGGATAGATCCTTTTCTGCTGGCTTCTTCTCTTTCTGATCTTTCAAGAATTTAAGTATGACAGTCATGTGTAATTTAAATGTTAGTTGAAGGTCAGAATACCTCTTCAGGGAAAAACAAGTAGAACACATTTTGCAAATAGCTCTCTGAAAAAAATGATCAAAAAATTATTTCTAGTACTAAAGATTAAACAGGCTTTAAAACAAGAAATTCCCTGATTCTCTATAGGTATAACATAGTTTGCCAGGTAAATGACTACATGATCAGAAATCTGTCGAAAACCCCGAGGGATATTGCCAACTGCTACTAAAGCAATAGCTGCCCAAGAAAATCTTTGGGCCCCCTTGAACAAGTTGTACTAGATAATAGAACTGCTCTTGATTACCTTCTAGTGGAACAAGATAGGGTTTGCTTTGCAATAAACACATCTTGTACTTGGGTGAACATCTCTGGTGAAGTAGAAATAGAAACTAGATAAAATCTGGCATAAACCAAGTGGTTAAATGCAATGTTCAATTGTTCTTTGATCTTTTTAGGTGGTTTCCCTCAGGAATTGCTTCCTAATTCAGATTATTCCTCCAATGTGTACTCAGCATTTTACTTATTATTTTTGGGATTTTTGTCATTGCAAAACTTTTAGCCTGTATATAGTTCAATGGGCACCACCTAGATAATGGTGGCTCAGCATTTAGAAATGAGTTCTAAGGCTTATGAGACATGACATGGGGCAGTTCCAGAAACTGCAGAAGATATCTGACCTTAATAAATTGGATGATAAAACCATTTTTGGCACTGGCACTATTGCTCAAATGTAGCCTAAAGCTCCCAAGGAATCATTTAGTTTCCCACATGGGATTTGATACACTGCAAATGGGCTTTACTGGCAAGGAGTGATCTATGATGTTTGCTGTCTCAGCAATGTTTTCCAGTGGTTGATGTTGTCAGAGGAAGATCTAGATTGAAAGAGGGCAATGTGAAAAATTGACATGACTAGAGTAATTTTAAAATGAAGTGGAAGATAAAATATTTAAAAAAAGAGGGGGGTGTGCCTGGGTGGCTCAGTCAGTTAAGGGTCTACATTAGGTTCAGTTCATGATCCTAGGGTCCTGGGATGGGAATCTGTGGGGAGTCTGCTTCTCTCTTTCCCTCTGGCCCTCTCCCCTGTTCATGCTCTCTCTCTCATTCTCAAATAAACAAAAATAAAATCTTATAAAATAAAATAAAGCCAAACCAAACAAAAATAAAATAAAATAAAATAAAAAAATAAAATAAAATAAAATAAAATAGAATAAAGAGAATGACCATTATACAGAAACCACATTACTCACCTTGTTTGAACTGAACTAATACCTTCAGACTGGGCACAACCACAATTGTTTTAAGTAATTGCTACTTACTTTGGCCACATCCTGACAACAAGACTGATCATTATGGACTATCTGAAAAAAAAAAAAAAACAGTTAATCCATATATAACCCAGAGTAGCTGTTAACACCCATAAGAAAGACTTTTTTTTCCCTTTTCTTCCACTCATGTAATTGCCCTCTTCCTTTTCTTCATAAAAACCCTTTACTTTCTCTCTAGAAGCAGGAAGAGTGTTCGGGAATTTATCTGAATTTGTGGTCCTCAAACTGCAATTCTTTTTTTTTTTTTTTTTTAAAGATTTTATTTATTTGACAGAGAGAAACACAGCCAGAGAGGGAACACAAGCAGGGGGAGTGAGAGAGGGAAAAGCAGGCTTCCCGCCGAGCAGGAAGCCTGATGTGGGACTCGATCCCGGGTCTCCGGGATCATGACCTGAGCTGAAGGCAGTCGCTTAACCAACTGAGCCACCCAGGCGCCCCTCAAACTGCAATTCTTTGGTCCCAAATAGACACTTGTTTGTCTCACTGTGGCTATTTATTTTCCTGTTGACACACTGAAGGGAAGCAAAATTTGCCATCCCAAAATATGCCTCTTTGGCATAAGGATTATCGAGAGCTGGTTATTATTATTATTATTATTATTACAATTTTTTATTTATTTGACAGAGAGAAACACAGCTAGAGAGTGAACACAAGTAGGGTGAGTGAGAGAGGGAGAAGCAGGCTTCCCACTGAGCAGGGAGACTGATGTGGGACTTGATCCCAGGACTCTGGGATATGACCTGAGCCAAAGACAGACACTTAATAACTGAGCCACCCAGGTGCCCCTAGAGCTGTTTACTTTTTAAGAAACAAGAAACAGGAGAATGTCTGAAAAATGCAGTAGAAACTACCTTTTGTAAGGAACATTTATATTTATAGGGGAAATCCTTATTCATAAGGGTATCTCTTCTCTATACCAAGAAGACTAAATCTATAGAAACTCATATCAATAGAAAAAGTAACTGACTTAAATGAGAACCTTTCTTTTATCTGATAACCTCCCATAACTGGCTCCCATACAACATCTTTTCTCTTTAGCTGACAAGTGTTGGAATGGGACATTTGAGTTACTCAGTTTTCCTGGATATCTTCCATGCATAGAGTGTATATGTGATTAAACTTCTGTTTGTTTTTCTCCTGTTAATTTGACGTTTTATTATGAAGATCAGGGTTTCTCAGCCAAGAACCTAGAAGGGTAAAAGGAAAATTAATTTTACCTCCCACAACAAGTGAAAAATACTAACATGTCCCAGTGTATTCCTGGTTTAACAACATGTTTTTCCATACAAATAATTTGTTGAAATTAATACTGCCAAGTAGTTGATTGGCCAGTTTATGTGTAAAAGGTAAGAATATATTTGCTTACACATAAAAGTTCACTGAATAAGTCACAAGTCCTAATATTTTAAGAGTTTGTACCCAGACATATTTGTAAGTCAAATGACTTCTGAGCAGAGAAAAATTGCTTGTACTGTGAGAGAGTATGCTAAAGTTGTAAACCCTTTTGTACTGAGTTCAAAATTTCATTAGGAGACTCCAAAGAAACTTCACTCAAAGCTACAACTTAGTAAAGTTAGAATGTGTTTAATTGTGTCATGCTAATACAATCTTGATCTTAACAGTGAGTGTAGGAGGAGCAATGAAGTCCCTTGTTGATAGCTAATTGATGTTTGGTTGAAATTTATTCCTATTGCATATGAATTTTGTGGATTTGAGACAAAAAGGAAGAATTTTCCAGGAGTCCTATATCCCAAAGGATTTTCCTGAAGAAAAATAAACCTCATTTAATCACAATCAGCAATTAATTTCTCAGAGTTGACCTGGTAGCTTGAGCTGTTCTTTATTTTTCATTTTTAACTATTACTCCAATGTATGTTAAAGTATAATTTGTTAGTGAGTTTAAATAGAATGAATAGTCAAATGGTCAACTTCCTTTTTAAAATATTTAATTAATTAATTTATTTGAGAGTGAGAGAGAAACCTCGCATAAGTGTGGGGAAGGGGCCGAGGGAATCTCAAGCAGAATCTCAAGAAGACACCACACTCAGTGTGGAGACTCATGCGGACTCAATCTCACAAGCTTGAGATCACAACCTGAGCTAAAATCATGAGTCAGATACTTTAACTATATCTCTTTATCTCTATCCTTGCATGTGAATTTTCCTGCGGTTATAATTATAGATTATGAAATGGCAAACAATTCTATTTGTAGGTGTTCTTTGGCCATACAAATTGGTTACAATAGAACTTGGCCAGTTATTGCCCTTGCTTTAGCAAACTCACAAACTGATAATGGAGAGAAAAAACAAACAAACAAACAAAAAACCAACAAAGTAAGCATTGTCTAGGGAGTTATTTAAAATGTAACCAGGAGGACATGGAGGAAGTGAGGCCTCTATGTATGGTCTGTCACATATTCTTGAGGTTTTTGCTGACTAAGCTAAAAGTTAGAACCCTGCCGCACGTTAAGATGGATGTAAGTGGACTTACCACCTAACATTAGCCCTAAGAACCAATTACATAAAGATTTGCATAACTGTAGCAGGACCAATTACATTTTGTTCAAAACAACTTATATCGATTCCCTCTTTCTTCTTTAAAAGCTCTAATTCCTGGGCACCTGGGTGGCTCAGTGGGTTAAAGCCTCTGCCTTTGGCTCATGTCATGATTTCAGGGTCCTGGAATAGACTCCCATGTCAGACTCTCTGCTCAGTGGGGAGCCTGCTTCCCCCTCTTTCTCTGCCTGCCTCTCCCTAATTTGTGATATCTCTCTCTGTCAAATAAATAAATAAAATCTTAAAATAAATAAATAAATGTTCTAATTCCTTTGTCTCTCCAGAGCTTTCTTTTAGTTTCCATCTGTCTCCTGAATTGCAATTCCTATGACCCCAAATAAATATATAACTTTTATTTTGTCTTTCCTTGCTTGACAAAAATCTAGTGGGATAAACACTTTTGATAATTTAATATTTTTCCTTAAGAAGTTTATCACTTGATCTGATATTAAATTAAAATATATTTGAAACAAATATTAAATATCCACTATGAGCTCTACTCTAAGAAAATAACTGGTATCATTAATTTTTATTAATTTATAATTTTCTAATTTCTAAAAAGGATTTAAGGGGGAAAGTTGGTTGACTCAATCCACACCAATTATTTTAATCAAAAGATAGCAGTAATTGTGTTTTTCCAAAAATATACTTCAAGTAATTTGCAAATTATGCTATTAAATAGATAGTTTCGGGGCAGGCAAACATTCTTGCAATACCACACTTAAAAAGTGGGATTTTTTTGTATTATTTGCGTAACTGATCTCTATGCTGACATTTTTCATTAAAATATGATAAATAGATTATACCTGATTGTTAAGAATAAGAATTGTTAAGCCATAGGACAATTAATACTTGTGTTCTTTTACCTAGAAGGTATTGTATATATCTGTTATACATTTTTTATTTTTTTACCTGAAACTTCAAAGAAGATTGTGGTCAAAGAGGTTAGTAGTAATTGAAGCCAAAAACAGACAAAAAAACTATGCCCTGAGAAATCAAACAAGAGCAATTCCAAAGAACTCTATAAAACCATACACCTAGAGAAAAGTTTTAGTGTTCAAATTTCTGTACACAACTCCATTCTGAAGCTTGGGAATGATTTAGTGTTTTCCGTTACCTTCTAGTCTTTGTTCTATCTCTTCACATTAAATCACAAGTCTCTCAAGATTATCTTTGACTTTTATTTTTAACTTTTAGTCTGGAACATAAAACTATACTTCATAGTAGTTGTGCTCAAATTGTTGATCATCACAAACTTCTGGGAATTTTTAAAATACAATTGAGACTCCGGAGCCCGGAAACATCCTCAGAGATGTTGAATAAATAAGCCTGCAGGGGATCACAGGAAGATGCCACAGTTCCTCACATGAATCTGGTGTTGAGTCATAGAACCACAGGGACACAGACTATGCTGCCTTCCCATTTTCATATTAAGAAGAATACCTTAGGGGTCCCTGGGTGACTCAGAGGGTTAAGCCTCTGCCTTCGGCTCAGGTCATGATCTCAAGGTCCTGGGATCGAGCCCCACATCAGGCTCTCTGCTAGGCAGTGTAGGAGTGTTCCCCTTGCCCCGCATCCTTGCCAATATCTGTGGTTTCACCCGGCTCTTTCTATCTTGTTCCCACCAACCCTTGATGTTATTCCCATCTGCGTGCTCCCAGAAGGCTCCTCACCACAACCACATTGCAGCCAGTCAAAAAAGGGCAGGGAGCAGAGTGCCTACCTGCTCTTCAATTATCCTATGACTATTCTTAACAATCAGGCTTAACCTATTTATCTTTTTTTAATGAAACAATGTCAGCATAGGTATCAGTTATGCAGCTTTGTAAAAAATATGAATGACAAAAAATCCTACTTTTTAAATATCATCCTTCAGGAATATCTTTTCTCCTAAAACCACCCATTTAACAGCATGATTTGTTAATTACTTGAGGCATATTTGTGGGCAAAACATGACTATTGCTGTCTTTTAATTAAAATAATTGATGATGAATTGAATCAATCAATTTTCCCCTTAAATCCTTTTTAGGAATTAGTCATACAGATCACTTTTGTGCATAACTCACTGGCCCAGATGCAGCAAGAGAGACTTTGGTTGATCAGTCGGGTTCTCAGAAACCTTGTTATTAAAGGAAAAGGGAAGAATGACTATTAGAAGGCAAGTAGTGACCTTTACCATTCATCAAGAAGAGGATACTATAACTACATTGGAAGGAGAAAGAACCCTTTTCTTCAGGTTCATATCAAAAAAGATAAATATTTGCTTTTAGTTTAATGCTAACATAGAAACTGAATATATTTGCTTTTATTTAAGTGAAAGTATTATCCTGTTAAATGTACAACCATTTTTCTAGGTGCTAAAATCTCACAAAGATATGTAAGATACAGTTACAGCTCTCAAAGAGTTTATAATAATGGCTAAAGTGGGTTGGGAGACAGCGAATAAATACAAATATTCATGAAATTAAGTTAGAAGACTGAATTAATAAATGCCATTAGAAATATGCAAGGATGCTAGGGGACAGGGATTCAGAAAACTTCAAACTTTGCATTCAAGTGGAGTAGAATATGCCCAAGCCAAAATATTCTGCTTTGGCATGTGGATTATTCTGAGCTGAAAGCAATCAAGACCCAGCAGACTCAAAAAACTTTCACCTCTCCCTTAACTATAAGAATTTGGATAGGGGGCTTATTCCAGAAAAAGAGTTATTACGAGAGGTAACTTTTTTTTTTTATCTGAAATATCTATGTGCATGGCAGGGCAAACCTCTAATTAGAAAACAGCTGCTCTTCTTACAATCCTGTGATTGTGCTCTTCGTCTTTGAAGACACAGGCCCGGATTCCATTCCTTAACTCAAGATGGGGCACAAGCTTCAAGTTGCCTGACTTGCCCTGGAGTCTCATGTCTTTGAGGTTCCTGTGTGTATAAAATTAAATTTGCTTTTTCTTCCATTAAACTGTCTATGTCAATTTAATTATTAGACATGCCAAAGAACCTAGAAGGAAAGAAGGGACATTTTTTCTGTCCCTACAGCATTAGTTATAAAATCTGATAAAATTTACTTGAAGAATGAGTTGTAGATCTTAAGGTAGAAATGAAGGTGAATGTAAAAATCATGTAATCACACATAAAGACAGGAAAGAATTTTTTAAATATTTATTTATTTATTTATTTTGGGTGCCTGGGTGGCTCAGTTGGTTGAGTGACTGCCTTCAGCTCAGGTCATGGTTCCGGAGACCTGGGATCGAGGCTCACATTGGGCTCCCTGCTCAGCGCGAAGCCTGCTTCTCCCTCTCTCACTCCCCCTGCTTGTGTTCCCTATCTGGCTGTGTTTCTCTCTGTCAAATAAATAAAATCTTAAATAAATAAATAAATAAAAATATTTATTTGTTAGAGAGAGAGTGAGAGAGCCCAAGCCGGGAGAGAGGCAGGCAGAGGGAGAAACAGACTCCATGCCGAGCAGGGAGCCCACCACGGGACTCAATCCAAGGACCCTGGGATCATAACCTGAGTGGAAGTCAGACGCTTAACCAAGTGAAATACCCAGGCATCCCAAAGACAGGAAAGTTTTAAGATTATCTGAGTTACAATAAGTAACTCAATTTGATCATCTCAGAGGAGTAGTGGTCAAATGAGGTCACCTTGCTGTTAACGGGCATGTTGTGCATAGACTCAAATATGAGAGCTTTAGAATAAGTCCAAAGGCAAACAGAGATTAATGAGTTTCTTAAAATGAGGAATTGATTGTAAGCCATTCAATACAATTGTATCCTATTCATCTCTGTGCTCCCAGCACCTAGAGCAATGACTTATATGAAGTACTTGTGGGATCACACATTTGTAAATTAGTGAAGAGGTGACAAGGCATGTACCTCTGGAAAGTTAGTCTACAAGTACCATGTTGGAGGAATTGGAAGATATCATACTACTTGAATCATTGTAATTGTTGTTAATATAACATTATGCTGTTAATTGATAATAGGAACTTTCCTCTGTGTCCAGTTTATGTCGAGTCTCAACTAAGAATCACATAAATACTATGAGTAAAGTAGAATTTTAATTCCATTTTATAGAAAAGGGAACTGAAATTCGAAGTGTTAGTAATTTATCGAGTCATACAGCATGTAAATGTTAGATCCTCAGTTTAAACCCAGATCAAAGACCTCTGGACCCCACACACAATATCACTAAAACTGTGCTCCACCTCTCTGAGAAAACTTACCTATTTCCTCAAATATAAAGAGTGAAGGAAAAGTCAATCTCAGTAGAGTAAGGAATTTAGTCATAGGTGAGTAATGGAGCAAATGGAGGTGTAATTAAATTTTTGGAAGTTGTAAAAGCCTCAATTTGATTCTATGAGGATTTAACAAGAGCATATTAAGATATTGTTGTAAGTTTGGACCAAATGATGTCCATGAGTGTGGAATCTGAATGGCCATCCACCACTCATTTAAACTTTTAACCCCAATATTTTCTAAAACAGAAATTAAATTGCCCTTCAAACACCAGAACAATTGATGTCAGAAAAGAGACTAGCTACATTTTGTAAACATAACAGTATTTCAAATAAACTCTTTTTCAGCAGAGAAAAAAGCATTTCAGAAATACAGTGAAAGTGACCTATGAATTTTCAAACTACCTGCACTATCATATATTATATATGTGCTCACAAATTTTCTATGTATCCTCAGGATCCATGTATCCTTTTGAACTATTACACGGTGGAGCTCATTTCTTGGTGTAGCAGGCTCTGTGCAATTAGTTGGAAATGTTCTAGCATTATTTTCTTCTTACTTTACAATGAGGATATCATATATGTGTTAATAGAAGCATGATCCTCACTGCAGGAATGCAATCAATAAAAACCAGAATGTGGAAAACTATAGGATAAATGATACATATACTTCAATAAATAAATTATAGGGGGGAAATAAAACAAAAAGAATCTATAGAATAAAAAGGGCTAAGGAAACCTGTCAACCAAATGTAGTACATAAGCCTTGTTTCTAAAACTTACTCCAAAAAACCAATACACACATACACACACAGCAGAAAAATTTGATGAATGATTAGATATTTGTGATAGTAAGGCAATATTAATATTTTAGACATGATTACTGTTTGGTTTAGTTTTCACAAGAGATTCTCTATTCATTAAAGATGGATTCCAAATATTTAAAGATGAATCTGATTCAAAATAATTTTTACAAGCAGTGAAGTTAGGATATATTTAAAAACAAAATTGGCCATGAGTGAATTATTTTTGCATCAGGGTAATGGTACATAGAAATTTATTGAAACTTCTTGTTTGTTTGAAATTTCTCAAAATAAAACATTTAAATACACACACACATATGTGCACAAGCTATGTGGGAACTGAAGCTCCCTTATAAAATTCAAGTTCACTGTGAGAGTTTATATAAAGAGATAAAATATCTCAGTAAGTATACAGGGCTGTAATTTAGGATAGGGTATACTTTTGGGGAAGAAAGTGAAGATAATGGTGGGCAGCAGATACAGGGCTCCCTTAAGGAACATAGATATCTGGTTTGTAATGATTCATTGAACTGAGCATATTATATATTTTAGGCACTTCTCTGAATGTGTTTTACTTCAACTGAAAAATTATTTTAAAAGCATGTGCCTGATAAATTTAATTGGATTTCTAAAATGATGCAGATTATTAGATATTGTAAAATCTGGAACATCAAAAAATATATGGGGTAATATATGGGGTACATTTTACATTATTTTTCTAATACTTCACAAGTAGTAAAATTTACAGGTTTATGTGGAGGTATTATTTTCTCCCTTTTGCAGTGGGAAACTGAGACATATAAGGTGATCTGTCTGTCTTGCCTAAGGCCACAAAACTAACAAGTGTTAGAGATACAATAAAAAACTCAGGCAGTTCAAGTTTAAGATCCTGCACATTTACAACAACCTTTACTACTTACTGCTCACAAGGAAGAAGGAAGTATACAAATGAATCATAAGGGGATAATGTCTAAAAGTACAGGATTATTGATTTTATCAAGTGCAAATAACAAGTTCAAAACTATTTAGCTATGTGAGAACTAAAACCCCTTTATTACATGCAAGTTCTTTGTTCAATGTTCACGCTTAATACTTTCATGTACATTCACATGTGCCTGAAATAGTTCATGCAATATTCTTGTCTCTGCTTAATCTTCTTGTAATTTAATGACTGAAACTATTGCATTACCCAAAAAAAGGGAAAAAGAAAGACAAAATAAAAATTTTATCAAGAAAATGGCATCCACGGATTACAGTACCTATAGCCAAGCAGCCCCCCAACAGGTACACAGTGCATACACTGCCCAACTTACACAAGGATACTCATAGACCACCCAGGCATATGGGTGGCGAAGATATTGAACCTACAGATAGCCTACTGATGTCAGCTATCCCTAGGCTCAGACCACTGTGATCTGTGGGCAGACCACCTATGCAACTTCTTATACACAGACTCCTGCTGCTTATACTACTCCAACTGCCCCCCCAACCCCAGGTGTATCCAGGGGTACGGCACTGGTGCTTACAATACCATCATTGCTACGTCACTACCACCCAGGCCTCCTATGCAGCTCAGTCTGCTTATGGAACTCAGCCTGTGTCCCGACCCGTGGGTAGTCAATGGAGACCCTAGAGGGGGAGTGAGAATGATAGGACAAGAGACACGAGAGATGGAGACAAGACAGGATTCTGATCAAGTCTCGTTTATTGGCAAGTTCAAGGGGGTAATTATAGGGCAGGCAGTGAGGGGAGTTTCTCTAGCAGGCAGCTCAGGTAACTAAACCACAAAAATTAGAGATAGCATAGTGAAACATACTGCTAGCCATCAGTGGCATTCCAGTACGAGCTATTTCAGGGAGTAGAGCATGCACAAAAACAGCTTGTCAGAACTTGGGCGTAAATGGCCTTGCCAGTCAGCAGATGGGAGCAGGTGGCCTTGCCAAGGTCCGGCTTCCCACAAGCCTGCTTACCCAGTCTATGGGCCGCAGCCAGAAACCCCTGCACCTACAAGGCCACAGGATGGTAACAAACCCACTGAGATTAGTCAATCTCAATCTAGCACAGGAGATTCCAACCAGCCCAGCCTAGGATATGGACAGAGTAACTACAGTTATCCTCAGGAACCTGGGAGCTACCCCCATGCAACCAGCTACTCCTCCACACAGCCAATCAGTTACAATTACAGCAGTTACTCTCAGCAGAACACTTGGGCAACCGAGAAGCTATGGATAGCAGAGTAGCTCTGGTCAACAAAGCAGCTATGGGCAGCAGCCATCCACTAGTTATCCCCCTAACCCGATCCTACAACCAGGCTCCAAGTCAATACAGCCCACAGAGAAGCAGCTACAGGCAGCAGAGTTCATTCTGACACAACCACACCAGTAGCATGGATGTTTATGGGCAGGAGTCTGGAGGATTTTCCAGATCAGGAGAGAACCAGAGCATGAGTGGGCCTGATAACTGAGGCAGGGGAAGAGGAGGATTTGATTGCTGAGGCATAAGCAGAAGTGAGCACAGAGAATGGGCAGCCCAGGAGAGCGAGGTGGCTTCAATAAACCTGGTGGACCTATGGATGAAGGATCAGATCTTGATCTAGGCCCACCTGTAGATCCAGATGAAGACTCTGACAACGTTCAATTTATGTGTAAGGTTTAAATGACAATGTGACTCTAGATGATCTGGCAGACCTCTTTAAGTAGTGTGGAGTTGTTAAGATGAACAAGAGAATCAGACAACACATGATCCATACCTACTTGGATAAGGAAACAGGAAAACCCAGAAGTGATGCTACAGTGTCCTATGAAGACCCACCAACTTCCAAGGCTGCTGTGAAGTGATTTGATGGGAAAGATTTTCAAGGGTGCAAACTTGAGTTTTCTCTTGCTGGAAAGAAGCTTCCTATGAAGAGCATGTGAGTAGTATGCATCCTCATGAGGGGAGAGGGATGCCACTGTTACTTCGTGGAGGTGCAGGGGGCCCAGGAGGCCCTGGGAGCCCCTCTGGATCACATGGGAGACCATGGAGGAGACAGAAGTGTCTTTCCCCTAAGAGGGCCCTGGGGTTCCGGAGAGAACCCATCCAGAGGAGGAAACACCCAACACTGAGCTGGGTGCTGGCAGTGCTTCGCTCCAGGGTGTGGAAACCAGAACTTAACCTGGAGAGCAGAATGCAACCCATGTAAGGTCCAGAAGCCTGAAAGCTTCCTTCCACCACCCTTTCCACTTCAAGCTGGTAACTGTGGCAGAGGCTGCCCTGGTGGAATGTGGGGTGAAAGAGTTGACCTCAAGGACCGCAGTGGTACCAGTGGAATGTTTAGAGGAAGCAATGGTGAGACAGGGGCCTTCCATGGTGCCTGGGTCATGGACCAAGGTGGTTTTGGTGGAGGAAGACGGGGTGGCCCTGGTGGTCCCCCCTGGACCTTTGATGGAACAGGTGACAAGATGAGGAGGCGGATGCGGAGGACCTGAAAAATGGATAAAGGTGAGCACCGTCAGGAATGCAGAGACCAGCCCTACTAGAGGAAGAGAACCCTAGAGCTGCACTGACTACCAGATTTATCTTTTAATCCAAAAAATGTCTTAAGTTTATAATTGCATATTTATAATGTTGGCCACAAGATTATGATTATTCCTTGTCTGTACTTTATTATTTTTCGCTATTTGTGAAAACAGGAAAACAAGTTAAATGGAAATGTTGTGTGATTGATTAAAGTCCATGTGTACTTGCTAACAACCATCTGCCCCTCTGGAAAATATTCATATAAAGTCTGTGAAGTACAAAAAGTGTCCTTCAGTTTAGGCAAATATCTATATAACACTATACACTGAATAGTCTCTAAGAATATGTAGGACATAAAATCATCCACTGCTGAGATATAAATCATCCAAATAATGGCTAACCTTTACCTTCCTGGACTCCATGTTGATTCCAATGTCATATATATATGTCTATCTCACTCATTTGGTTTGATACAAAAATAAGTACGAAATTTTTGACAAGTCATTTTTAAACCATCTGAAATGGCATATCTGATAATGTAAATTTGAAACTGAACGAATATTATATAACTCAATTTTCTTTTTTTTTTTAAGATTTTATTTATTTGACAGAGAGAAACACAGCCAGAGGGGAAACACAAGCAGGGGGAGTGAGAGAGAGAAGCAGGCTTCCCGCTGAGCAGAGAGCCCAATGTGGGACTCGATCCCAGGTCTCCAGGATCATGACCTGAGCCGAAGGCAGTCACTTAACCAACTGAGCCACCCAGGCGCCCCTATAACTCAATTTTCCACAGGCAAAATGTACTGTATCATATGAATCTTCCTCCAAATGAGGTAGGCAACTCAGTTATTTCCCACCATTTATAAAGTGCTATTATCTCCTCCTATCTTTTTAAAAAAGTACACATTTTTATGAAAATCTTTAAAGCATTCTTTGCTTTTTGCAAGATTAAATTTAAGTTGGTTTGATGAGGGAACAGAAAGCAGAGGACAAAGCAGAAGCTGGCACCCCCGACCCACCCACCCCCCACCTTGTGACATGTGTGACATTCCTCAATCACTCCTGACTGTCCTAAAGGAAAAACAGATAATTAACTTGTAAATATCACAATCCTGCAAGACCTGAGTCTCCCTCAGTTTACAAATATTCTAATGATTTACAAGGAAGAAGCTTTCTTATCAGTAGACTAACTTCCAAAGACCCTGACTCAGTTCCCTAAGCCCTAACATCATCTTCCCCTCTATAAAATTGAGGGAGGCTGAGGCAAAGGGAAATGCAAATAAAGTTAAATTTCTTCCAAACCTAAAGCTCATTAATAAGGAAATGTGAAAGTTGAAGTGTGACATTCCTCCTGGAAGCTCTCAACTATCTTACTGTTAATGCCTTACTAAAAGGAAAAACAACCTTAACTTGACAAATAGTAAAGCATCTGGTATCAAGTTCTTTCAAACCCTCCCTTTTCCTCCCTCAGCCCACCATATATAATCAACCACCCCTCACAGCCCACGGGGCAGCAGCTCCTCTGCACACGGGTCTGGTTCCTGCAGTTTAATAAAGTCACCTTTTACACCAGAGACATGTTAAGAATTCTTTCTTATTTGTCAGCTCTGGACCTCACTTATATTCTAAAACTTCATCAGGTTCATCAACCAGGAGGCAAGCTGGAACCAACTAATGGAGGTTCACAAGAAAGTTAACAAGAATCCCTTGGGAGTAGGGTAAATTTTTTAATCTATATAAGTATATACTGGCAGGAATGAGAAATAAAATGAATATGTAAATAAGAGCTTAAGTCTAAATCTCACATACATGTCTCAAGAAAAAAGATTTGTATATTTCAAATAGAAATGATGCCTAAAACAAGACACCACATTTCATAAAATGATTGTGAAGATTAAATCCAATTATCCATTCAAGGAATTTGGTATGGTGTTTAACCAAAAAAGTGTTCAAAAAAAGTTCTCTAAAGAATCTATTTTAAGAGATAACTCTTGTGTTTGGGAGAAAGACAAAAAGAAGAAAATAACTTGATAATAAACAGGTGTTATTTTTGGGCGCCTGGGTGGCTCAAGTGGGTTAAAGCCTGTGCCTCTGCCTCCGGCTCAGGTCATGATCTCAGGGTCCGGATCAAGGCCCGTGTCGGGCTCTCTGTTCAGTGGGGAGACTGCTTCCTCCTCTCTCTCTGCCTGCCTTTCTGCCTACTTGTGATCTCTCTCTGTCAAATAAATAAATAAAATCTTGCTATTTTTGAAGGATTTTGTGGTTCTCTCAATTTTAGGTGATCCCCCAAGGAGATCAGAACTTTCAGTTCTTTATACAAGTGTCTACTTAGGCACAATAATGTAGCTTTCGAGGAGAGACCTAAGCAATTCATATACATATATATATATGTATATGTACTTCTGTCATAGTTGGTATGGCAAGCAGATAACAAAAGACCTCACAGTTATGGCAACCAGTAGTGGGTAACTACTCAGGAAGTTGGGGAGATGACACTAGTGGGCCGTTAAATGGGAGTCCAGTGGTGGCTTTGGACTTCCAGCCAGAGTTTTCTGTGGAAAAGATTTGTGACATAAAGAGACATAGTCTGCTGGGAATAGGTCATTTACTATGAGGTAAACTGTCACTTGTAATTACCAGTAGAGGTCTAAATACTAGAAATAGTCATGGAAAATCTGACCAATGAAGAGCAAAAGATGGGTACATGGATTTCCAAAATGAAGGGAAAGGAAATATTGGACTCAACTTCGCCATCTGCCTCTGGCCCCTCAACTCCTTCTGCTCCACCAAATTCACTCGTTGAGTGAGTTGCCCGCTGGTTGGTCCAGGGCAGCCAGTGAGGAGCCTCACAAACAGGCCCAAACAGAGAAGAAAACTGCCATAATGGGTCTGCTCCTTCCCTCGGTTACTATCACTTGCCTCCATTACTATCACCTCAATTAGGCAAGGCCCAGACTGGAGCAAAACAGAAAACAACTGTGAAACTATTTCTCTCCCTTGTTTTCATTCTCGTATTTTCTTCGGGAATTGAAAAAGGAAATAATTTCTTCATATAGCCTTCTCTCTGGATTTCTCTATATGTCATTTTACTCAGACCACTTTTAATTTTGAAAAATTAAGAGAGAAAAAAATTTTAAACAATTTTTTCTTAATTAAAAAAGAAAGACTGAGGGCACCTGGATGGCTCAATTGATGAAGCATCTGACTCTTGACTTTGGCCTCGATGGTGACCTCAGGGTTGTGAGGTGATCTATGGAGGTTTGTGAGAAACAGGATGTGACAAACATCACAGGAAAAGAAAAATGTCTATTTTGGTTTATTTTTCGATTTAAACATCAACTTCGTTTCCTCTTAGTTTATATGATGGCGTTATTTACTTCTGAGGAAGAGTGACTAAAAATTTTAGACTACTTTCAAAGAGAATCAAAATTAAAATGTTATAATGCTTAGAAGGCCAACCTGTTCAAAAGATCTGAGATGAAGAAAATGTTCAAAACCATCTATTCGCTGGGCATTCAACACAATCCTTGATTTTATTCATTCCTCTTGTGATGGAAATAATGATATAAATAATCTAATTATTGATAGAGCTATAGAACTAAATAGCTAAATTATTTTACTAAGGATGACTACTACTTGAATATTTGAATACTACTTGATTACTACCTAAATGTGAGTGGACACTAAAAGAGAGTTCCCATGGTGCCACTAATTTAATTTCTGAAAAGTACATTATTACTTTACTATTTTTCTAAAGTAAAAACAAAAAAGTTGTTATTGTTTCAGAAATGTAAGTTCAATGATGAGGAGCACTTAATAAACAACACAGAGTAGGAATAGAGTTCATTTTTTAAGTCATGATATCTTTTGGTATCTTAGACCATAACCCATGATATCTTTGGGTACAAAAATATGAATGAATCCATATCCATTTATGGATAAATGTCCTTCCAAATTAATTGAGTTCTAAATGCCAAACCAAAATAGTTTGCCATATTCTATGAAAATGTTCTGTTCTAAAGGATGTGCTGAATGATAGTTAATTTAATAAAGTTTGGAAATGTCAAGTTTAGTTTTTAACTCCAAGTCCGTATCTCCTAGAATATAATGTGTTACAAACTCAATATATTGAGCCCACCTTCCTCTAGCTTTTTATATTTTTAACAATAAGAACTTTAGAAAGCAAGCATAATCAAGACTCTATCCTGTTTATGTCCTTCTGAAGTGTAAGTAATTGGTCTGAATTACAAATTTGTAGGAAGCTATTTTAAAATAAAAATAATAACAATAATTAGGCCCTTGCACTCCAAATCTGTCAGCTTCTTGTGGAAACAACTAGGATTAAGTTTTACTTCTAAGCTAGAGTAATCACTGGATAAAAATAAAATTTAAAAATGGCAAAACAGCAATATATCCAATAAACAATTATCTGTTCTATAAAAGATATTTTTCAGCAAATATTTTGCTGTTTTGCCTGAGGACAAAATAGTTTCATATGTGGTTAATATAAGTGAGTTTATAAGTTGATACTTAAGTATCTTATCTACCTAAACCATTATTATATCCACAAAGAGAATGAGTCACAGCTTTATGTAGACAAAATAATTGATGCAGATAATTAATTTAAGAATCATAAGCAATTGTTTTGGTATCTAAATATAATTCAACCTTTCTAACAATACCTTACATTGGAACTTATGTAGTTACACTCTATAAATGATAAGCTAAAATCTGAAATTACCTTTCAAAAGGCTTTATATCACACTATTTATTGAAAGGTACTGTTCTACCAATTTGTCAATGCTCCTGTTATTTATTCTGCAACCCCAGAGTCCTTGGCAAAATGTCCTGACATTTCCCGTTCCCTCTTTGCCATTCCTAAAGAAGATAGCAAGGCTCTATATGAAATTCAGCCACTTTTTTAAAAAAAATAAATGGTCCTTGCATTCTTGCAGGCCCTTGGCTAATTTCTAGAGTTCTGGAAAAGTTATCAAATTTTGCTACTTTAACATTGTTTTTATCAAAGAGCATATTTTTACAAGTTCTTGGTCTGATATCCTGGAAGTACTTCTATACTCAATGCTATTTTAATATTTTTAAAGTCTCAGTTTCTGATTTTTCATTACTAGTATATAGACATGCAATTGTTTTATATATTGATCTTATATACTGTTTTCTTGCAAAACAGGCTTAATTCTAACAGTTTTAAGAAATATTTTATGCTAAATTTCCTGTATAGGCTATTATGTCATTTTGCTTTCCAATTTCAATGCATTTTATTTCTTTTCCTTGTATTAGTATGCAGACCAGACCTCTAGGACAATGTGGAGTAGATGTGATGAGTGAACCTATGTGCCTTGATTCTGATCTTAAGAGAAGAGCATTGATGTTTTCATCACTGATTATAATATAATCTATACACTCTTTTATCAATTCAGTTTACCAAGTTGGGGTTGTGGCTGAGATATTTTCATGATGTAGGATGTTGTCATATGCCTGTCCATGCATTTATTAAGATGATCATATGATTTTTCTTCTTTAGTAGTTAATATGGTTAGTTACATTTATTTATTTATGAATCTTGAACCAATGTGAACTCCTGTAATAATTCCCTCCTTGTTATTGATCTTTTAACCTTTTGATATATCATTGAATTCCATTTGCTCAAATTTACTACAAAATATTTTATCTACTTTCTTGAAGGCTATTGGTCTATATTTTCTTGTACTGTTGTGGTGTGGTTTTGGAATCAGGTCTCAGAGAATATTGGAACGTACTCACTCACCTTGGGGTCCTGGGATAAAGCCACAGGTAGAGCTCCATGATCAGCAGGGAGCCTACTTCGGATTCTCTCTCCCTCTCCCTCTGACCCTTCCCCCCCCAAAATAAATAGATGAATCTTTAAAAAGTTACCCTACATATCACTTTATGTGGGAAAATTTAAGAACCTTAAAATAGTGTATTTCTATTTGCCTCCCCCAGTCTTTATGCTATTGCTAACATTAATTTTACTTCTTCTTATATATCTTTGTGGAAAACAATAGACAATTGTAAAAATTTTTCTTTTCCAGCATTTTGCTGGAAAAAAGCAAAACAACATCCATAACACAATTACACTTATCTGTAAAAGAATGGCACAATTGCACACTTTTGGTATTAGCCAATGTTTAATACCCTTTTCTCTTATTAGTAATTTTTTTTAAGGTTTTATTTATTTGACAGAGAGAAACACAGCCAGAGAGGGAACACAAGCAGGGGGAGTGAGAGAGGGAGAAGCAGGCTTCCTGCCGAACAGGGAGCCCGATGTGGGGCTCAATCCTGGGTCTCCGAGATCATGACCTGAGCCGAAGGCAGTTGCTTAACCAACTGAGCCACCCAGGCACCCCTCTTATTAGTAATTTTTTTGATGGAACAGTAGTATATACGTTTCTCACAATACTAAGAAATGCTTACTGGACTTTGCTGGCACGTTTCCCAGCATAAGGGTTTTGTCCTTTGCTAAAGGTTCCCAATTAAATGTCAGTTTCTGTAGAATCTCCTTTTCCTTAAGACATATATTTGGAAGCTCTTGAACTCTTTACCATTTATCATTTTTTTCATTTTTTTGATAAAGTCTTCCTTCTACAACTAGAAAAATATCACCTCTGAATTGCAGAAAGAATAGTTAATATTAACATAAAAATATATTTTGATTCAGTCAGTTCATTCAAATTCCCTTTTCAGTGGAGAAAAAGGCAAAGTGGTATCCATTAGAGATGTGTTTCCTTTTTTATAAAATGTTATTGGCTTCATAGAAAGATCCAAAAAAGCATAAATTTCCACCTTCTTGAGGCCAAGTTTTTGATTACCATTTTGACATGGTTCCCTTCCTTAAGTTCTCACACATCCTATTTAATATTTATTACAAATTTGAAATGCAGTTATTGAGCCAAAGTATAATTTCCTGTGAAATCAGCAATTCATTTGACAGAAATTCTAAAGTCTGATTGAAACATATTAAAGTAAACTCAGCCCACGATGAACAATATTATGTCTTCCTTCCAAGTTTTATTATGTTGATATACACTTAATCCACTTGGTAATGCATTTTTATTAAATTATCTATTTTATATAGGAAGGTAAAATGTGTATTGATTTTTTTCAAAGATACTAGACCAAAGATTATCTCATTCATTTAAAGCACTTTTCCTTCAAAGTTGTGTTTTTATTCCTAATGGTAGCATATGTATATTTCCCAAAGTCACAAAGGCAAATGGTATCATTTAAATTCAAATAAAGTTGTATTCAAATCCAAATCCTTTTGCACTTCTATTAGTATATGCTCTATATTTCATAAAATTTTATGTATAACATTATTGTTATTATTAAAAATAATAAAACAGGGGCACCTTGATGGCTCAGTTGGTTAAGCGACTGCCTTCTGCTCAGGTCATGATCCCAGAGACCCGAGATCGAGCCCCACATCAGGCTCCCTGCTTGGCAGGAAGCTTGCTTCTCCCTCTCTCACTCCCCCTGCTTGTGTTCCTCTCTCGTTGTGTCAAATAAATAAATAAAATCTTAAAAAATAATAATAATAAAACATGTTTCTATCAAAGATATGCTTTCTCATTTAAATTCACCTATACCCCATAATAGGAATCATTTCTTTTCCCCTACAAACCTATTTGGTAGATCCTAGGCCTGACATATGCTTGCCCTTGAGTGATAGAACATAGAGTGATAGAACATAAATAGAACATAAATAATTGTGCAATTGAATTTGAATTCAAGAAAGTTTTTATTTATTTATGTATTTTAGGTTTTCTTTTTTAAATTAATTTTTGTATTGTTATATTAGTGACCATACAGTACATCATTAGTTTTTATGTAGTGTTCCATAATTTATTGTTTGCATGTAACACCCAGTGCTCCATGCGATCCATGTCTTCCTTAATACCCATCACTGGGCCAACCCCTCCCCCCCAAAACCCCCAGTTTGTTTCTTGGAGTCCATAGTCTCTCATGGTTTATCTCCCCCTCCAATTTTCCCCTCTTCATTTCTCCTGTCCTTCTCCTAATGTCCTCCATGCTATTCCTTATGTTCCACAAATAATTGAAGCCATATGATAATTGGCTTTCTCTGCTTGACTTATTTCACTTAACATAAACTCCTCCAGTCCCGTCTATGTTGATGCAAAAGCTGGGTATTCATCCTTTCTGATGACTGAGTAATACTCCCTTTTATATATGGACCACATCTTTATCCATTTGTCTGTTGAAGGGCACCTTCGCTCTTTCCATAGTTTGGCAATTGTGGCCATAGCTTCTATGAACATCGGGGGTGCATAGGGCCCTTCTTTTCACTACATCTGTATCCTGGTGTAAATACCCACTAGTAAAATTGCAGGGTCATAGGGTACCTCTATTTTTAATTTTTTGAGGGACCTCCACACTAATTTTCAAATTGGCTACACCAATTTGCATTCCCACCAATGGTGTAAAAGGGAAAAGTTAACATTGCCTAATAATGATTATGTATTTCTTAAATCTATTGACTCTACAACTCTTCTGAAATGATGTTTCATTTTTGGTCTCTTCACAACTACATCGACTCCAGCCTTCTCTCTTAACTAATAGTTGGCTTGTAACTTTAACAAAAGAATTGAAATGATCAGAGGAGAACTTTCACCAGCTCCCACTCCTACATCTACCCCCCCCCCCGCCAATATTTATCCTTAGATACTTTAGTTTCTCTTCTGTTATAAACCCAGCAAAAGCCAACCTCTCTCTTATGAGGCAGCTCTTATCCCTACTTCCCAATTCAAAGGCATTTCGCCAGGAACACTACCTTCAGTTTCTTGTCTCTCTAAAATTTTCCTCTTTATTGGTTCACATGCAAACATGCTCCTATTTCATTCATAGTTAAAAAAAATTCCTTATTGCCCCAGTTTCCCTTCCACTATTGTTTCACTTTATTGTTCTCCCTAGTAGAGTAACATTCTTTGAAATAATTGTCTATATATTCCATCATCAATTCCACTTTCCCATGAAAATGTAAAATTAATTGTGTTTTATCCATATAATTACACTGAAAACCTTATCAAGAGCTGTGTATGTACACTGGATCAAATTAGTTAAGCTGAAAGTACCTGCATGGTTCTGAGTTATGGGTTACAATAAACATTTTATGCAAAATTTGGAAAGTGGAAATCAAACAGAAGCCATATTTGTTTCATACAGTGGGAAGTTCTGAGAAAGGAATAAGTACATTGTAACTGTCCATGTTGTTGATTACTTGCTGGTGCACTTTGTGAGCTTTCTTGCTGCAGCTTCAGCTCCCTCTGATTCTTTGGCCAGGGACTTGCTTAGCTCTGTGAGCTCCAGCTTCTCTTATAGTTCACGTATAGCATTGAAGCTGGAGGCTAGAAGCATGAGAAGTACTGAAGTTATTTAGTTATCCTACTGAGTTCCATGTATCTTTGGAAGTTGCAATTTGAACTTCTTTCCTCCACTTCACATTCATTTTCTCCAAACTCCTTGCCCTGCACACTCAACTATAACAACTGTGTAAGTATAGATTCCCACAATGAAGCTATTTATTTACATGTAAACTATACATCTATTTATATGTATATATAATCTATTTTTACATCTATCAATCAATTTATGTCTCTAGCATCTCTCTCTTAATATAAAATTATACATCAAGAGCACTTCACTTCATATTACTAAATCTAATGATCAATATTCTTTTTTCATTTTTGCTGGGTTATTTTTTGTGTCTATTTTTGTTTATTTTTTATTATATAATCAGAAACATATGACTTTGTT
>PITA01023304.1:0-28472 GCA_004023965.1 Spilogale gracilis
TGCAGGAAAATTTCCCTTGAGCATGGGTTTTTATTCTTCAATGATAATACATACATACCTGTCTGTTTGGGGTACACATGGCTTTAGGAAAAGAGCAAGAGCAGGATGTCTCGTGGTCGAACAGTCTCACAATGTTAGTTGTAAAGGTCACCGAATTAGATATTAATGACTACTGCTCTCAGTGAATTGAAGTCCCTTGAAAATTTAGTCCCAATAACGCCACGTGATTAAACCAGCACTCCATTATCTCTCTTTCCTGTGGTGACTGGGCCCACATATTTGAAAATCCTCTGTGATTTTTCTTAATCTCTGTGGTCACTGCCTATTCCTCAACACTTTGTGCTACTCACTTCTATAGCCCTTTCTTAATTGTCACCCTCATCTGCTGATCATTGCAGCACTCTCTTGCCATCCATGGTGGTGGGGCATTTGACACGTCTTGGCCTGGGGACACTGTCAAGACCTGAGTCTATATCTTGACTTTTTTTTTTTTTTTTAAATCTCTGAGAGCCTCTTTAAACAGCCATCTTTGAAGACATCCCTCAAACTTGGCATCAGTTGAAACTGGGCTACCTTTGTGGTCTTGAGACTAGAGTGCTTTCTCAGGCCAACACATGGCCTGTGCTTGCAACTCTCTCCTTTATGCTCTCTAGTCTGCCCTGTGCACTAACATGAGCTTCAGTTACCTGATTTCTCTCAGTGTACCTGGGTGGATGACCTGGCTGCCTGTATGACCTTGAAACATCCATTAGATGCCCACGAACCACGTTTCCTTCTGTGCAAAAATGTTTGGCCTAGAGCTGGGTGTTCCTTCCAGCTGTAAAATTATATAAATTATGATTATTAATAAGAGTCTTTGAGGTAAGCATGCTGAGTTGAATTATAAATTCTCTATAGCTCTAATGTGAAGTATCCATTTTTGCTCCCTTATATGTACGTGTGAGGGTGTGCTACTTTATGATTTGTTTTTTCTGCTCTGAGGACATTTCAGTGAATATACTGCCGTGTGGATGGAAGAAATCATTGAAATGATTAAACATGATTATTGGCACTGGGAAGAAAAAGAAGCAGAGTAACAGGAAGGAAGTTAAGGTCTGTCTCCATGTAAATAATTGTTAAACTAAAATATCTGTTACATTACTAAAGACAGAGGACTGTGATTTCTCTAAGCCCTCTTATTTGTTGTTAATGAAAACATTTATATTTTAAATAGCAGGTCTTTGAAAATATGTCTCAAAAATGAGATAGAACTAAGAAAAATAAGCAGAACAGTATGCTAAACGTCTGCTCTAAGACTCTCTTTACTCTCTTCTTTGCATATGAAATCTATGGGAAATGCTTGGAATGTTTATCTAAGAAACCTGCAGATACGCTGATATAGTTAGAACCATAACTGTTCAATTAGGATTCAATTGTAAATCAGCCGATGGCTACATTATTTTGGTAGCAGGGACACTGACACGGGAAGTTCATTTCTTAATTTCCTAAGTAAATGAGGGCATACATTTAAAAGTAAAAATGTTGCCTTGCAGCAGTGTTATAGAACACAAATAAGGTTCAGAGCCTTTGTTTAATTTCTCTTCAGTGCTTTTGTGGTGCTCTCAGAACCACAGCATTTATTTTTCAGCTTCTACTCAGGCTGTTCCAAGAACCCGAAATCCTTTCTCCACGGTGGGATATGAATAGGAATGAGGGAGTGGCTTTGTGAGCTTCTGCGCTGTGCCTACGGTTGCCAACGCTTGACTCTCTCTTTTTATTCACTTTGGAGACAGACTGAAAACAAACACAAAAAATAGATGTGGTTAAAGTGATATATAACATTTTCTGTATGTCAAAATTTCAAATTTGCACAGATGAACAATTTAAATTGGAATGATTTCATCTGCAATATGCTCTTCTGTACGTGTGCTTCACGTCATGGCTCATCACGATTGGCATGATTTTAGGGCCTCTTATGTGTGAGGTGCCCTGAGCGAAGTGCCCTGAGCTACACATAATCTCTGCCCTGGTGGAATTTCCAGTCTTAGGAAAATTGTTACCACCGAAATGAATATGAAAAAAAATCGACTGAGAACAATATGTTCTGCATGATATTTGCAGTTGGTTTGACTTGCTAATGTAATGTTGGTCATATCATTGTAGTATAGCTTTTTACCAAATAATTAGGACACACATTTCAGCTAAATTAAAAGAATTTTCTGTAATAGTAAAGGTACTCAAGTGGCAACATTTTGCTTCTAGAACAATCTGATACGATCAGATAACCAAGGTTTTTATTGTGTGTTTAGAGAGAAGAAACGCTAACAGATTGTTATGGCAGGCACATAGTAGATAGACAACAAATACTTATGATTATATTAAAAAAATAGCCAGAAATAAAATGATATTGAAGTAAATGCTAGATTATGTGTTATAGATCATACGTGCCCAAAATATTTACATGTAGAAACAGTCAGTGTACACTGAGACTTGTGTGTGTCTGGGGAAGGGATCCTTCATGAATAACTGACCTCCAAGTTTACTGCATGGGGCACAAGATCCATGTATATTTCTGCTTTTGCTTAAAATAACTTGTTTCATTTCTGGGAATCTCCAATTCATTCTTTATAACTCAAGAAAGGCCAATGCTGTATGTTGCTGTTGTATCTTCCTCCTTGATACTCATACAGGGAATAGTTTTGAGTACTGACTATGTGCGAGGCCTTATTCTGGCTGGTCCCTGAGGATGTAGCAGTAAACCCAGCTGATCAAAGTTCCTGTACACATGTAACCCACACTGTTTTGTGTGTATGTAGGGATGTGGGAGGAGACATAACAGAAAATAGCAACAGCAACCTTATGTTTGTGTGTGTGGCCATGAATGGAAGGGTTAGGATTAAAAATGAGGAGCTGCAAGAGGGTGTCTTTTTTTATGTAATTGTCAGAAGACTTTTCCCAATATGATGACATTTGGCCAGAGACTTGAAGGAAATGAGGGAGGGAGGCCTGCAGATATCTGAGATAGCACCACTTGTGCTAGGTCAAAGCACAGGACAGCCCCTGGCAGCGAGGGCAGAGCCAGAGAGGCTGCATGCAAGGGGCTGACTGCAGGGAGAAGCTGGGGTGGGCGTGCTCAGAGGACCAGACTGATCTAGCATGGGAAGAGATTCACACTGGTGTTGTGTTGAGAATGGAAATAGGGAGGGGCAAGAAAAAAATAGGAACCAAAAAAAGGTTAGGAGCCCCTTTCAGTAGTCCAGAAAAGAGGTGATTGACTGTAGCTTGGACCAGTGGCAGTAGAAATAGTGAAAAGTAGTTGGATTCTGGATATTTGAAGGGAAAGCAAACAAGATTTGCTGATAAATTGGATATAGGTGAGACCTAAAGAGAAGAGTCAGTAATGCCTTCAGGTTTTTAGCCTGGAAGGATGGAGTTGCTATTAACTGCAGTTTGGAAGACAGAAAGTGGGTGCAAAGTGAAGAATCAGGCTTTTTGTGAGGGACACATTAAGTTTTAGGTACAAGTGGGGATAACAGCTAGGTAGTTGGATACATGACTTTGAGAACCAGAGAAAGAAGTTTGGAATGAATATATATATATGTATATGCATATATACATATATGCATTTATGTATAAATAATATGCATTATGTGTGTATACACACACACACACTCATGTATGACTATCAATGGTATTTAAACACATGAGACCATATGAAGTTAACTAGTGAGCGAGTTGAGATGAAGGGAAGTGTGAGGTCCGCCCTGTGGAATTCTACCATTTAGACTTCAGGGAGAAAAGGAAAAACTGACAAGGAAGACTGAAAAGGTACAGCTGATATGACAGGAGAATTAAGAAAAGATTGTATTTCAGAAACCCAGTGAAGTTTCAGGGAGAGTGATAAGCCATGTCACATGGAGAGACCCTAGCAAGAGCTGTTTGGATGGGGTGGTAGGAACCACAGTCCAAGTGACTTAGGTTGAAGAGAAACAGGGAAGACAGTAGGGAAGTTGTGAATATGGCAGAGATGTGGGGTCAAAGGAGCATATATGTGTGTGTTGATAGGAGGGGAGGGAAAGAAATTGATGAAGCAAGAGATAGAGGGGAGAATTCCTAGAGCAATTTCCTTGGCTGGGTGAAAGGAGGTGGTTTCCCAGAGCTTCAGTGATTATAGCATGGTTTCAGGAAGGGAAAAAGAAGAACATGGTCTCCAAAGGTCAGAGCCTAGTGGCCATGGTTCAGATACGGAGGCAACTGGAACAGTCAGATTTTGAGTTCCTGTAAGGGACTGGTGATAGTCACCTAATGACAGTGAGGATTTTGGCATCTGGGACACTGAATAAAACTGTTGCTCCTGAAAGAAATAGAAAAGGGAAATATGCTTCCTCCAGTGTAGCATCTGTCAATGATTTGTGCTTAATAAATGTCTCATGAATGAATGAATATTAAAATAAATGGCTGTTGTGGGAAAATGTGCTTTTGCTTGAGGGGATTAAACTGATTGTTTTATAAAATCACTTTTTGTGTTAAAAGTCTATGAGCCTAATAAAAAAAGCACATTATAAAATGGAGAGGGCAAATAATATGATACAGTGCTGTCATTTTTCCTTTGTTATTTCTTTATTAGTCATAGTATATCAGTCATTGTGCTCTTTTCTTTCTCAGTCTTAAATTATCCTTAAAATGTTTAAGTTGATCAGCTACTACTTTTTGATTGCTTTGGTATTCAAAATCAAATTTATATATCATCAATAATATATATTTATAAGATGACAGTAACAGTTGAGTCTTTTTTAAAGCCTTTTTAAAAAATTAATTTGAGAGAGAGAGAGCATAAGCAGACAGAGCAGCAGGCAGGGGTGGGGGGAGAAGCAGGATCCCCACTGAGCGGAGAGACTGATGTAGGACCAGATCCCAGGATGCTGGGATGATGACCCAAGCGGAAGGCAGGAAGGCAGCTGCTTAATCAACTGAGCTACCCAGGCATTCCAACAGTTGAGTCTTTCTTAAGCCACATATGAGGTGTAGTACCCCCAAAACATGAACATGCCTTCTAGGCCCAGACCTGGGTGATCCCCTTGAGAGTTGGTAGAGGGGACCGGGTGTGCAGAGGGACTGGAGCAGCTCGGCTTTCATCAGCAATGATCCAATACCAAGCAGTGTATAATTTTAAAAAATTAGGACAACCATTGACGTGGTTGAAACTAGTTTCTATATTCTATACCATTGTTCACTATGCCATGTTCACTAAGCTACTAGTTCAGTTTTCATGCATCCTGTAGCTAGAAAGAATTATCCTGAAGAGCAGTAGTAAGCATTCAGTGACTAGAAAGGAAAACCTTTTCAAAGAATATACTTGGTATTTTTTACCTTCTCCTGAATGACTGTCTTCAAAAATCCCACCCAAAGAAAGGGATTAAAGGTCTTTAGTAAGTATTTAATTACAGAAAACAGTCTGGCCATTCACAATTGTGACTCTCAGTAAGTCATGAACTGTATAGACTAATTATATGCTTAATTGAGGTGATTGTAAATTCATGACCTCGATTGTATGTGATCAGCAGATCGGGTAGTTTTTGTGTAGATTGGTGATGTAAACACTACATTTAAGTGGTTTCTCAAAACTGTATCATAGCAAGGTATGCAGATGTTTCTTTTCTCTGTGTGATATAGGTCTTACTTGGCTTTATATATAGGTTAAAACCGCTCAGTGATTTCCAATGCTACTTCACAAAATAGAAGTATTTTTTGCTAATAAGAAACACCAGTATCTGTGGGTGCCTGAGTGGCTCAGTCAGTTAAGTATCTACCTTTGGCTCAGGTCGTGATCCCAGGGTCCTGGGACTGAGTCCCGCATCAGGCTTCCTGCTCAGTGGGGAGTCTGCTTCTTCCTCTCCCTCTGCCTTTGCTCCTCTCTTGACTCATGCTCTCTCTCCCTCTAAAATAAATAAATAAAATATTTAAAAAAATAAAAATAAGAATAATAAAAAAGACACACCATATCTGATTTCCTTCTTTTTTAGCCTATAGGGGATGGGGACATAGTATAATGCTGGAATAATCTTGACTGCAGGCAGGCCAGCCATTCTGGGTAGACCAGTTTGCAGATCTCCAATTCAGCAGGTGGGGTTCTAACTATAATCACCAACTTGGAAAGCAACAGAGTGAAATACTACAGTGATGGTCACATAGATAGGAATACAGGTACAGGTGCTTTGAATCTGGAAATATTAAATTGGCATATTCCAATCCTTCTGGTGATGCAAATAGTTGCCTTTACGGTGGGCTCCTGACTTGCTCATGACTTAGTAGCTATGCCATATATTAGATCTTTTGCAGTCTGGGACAGATTGAAATAGATTTAGCTACATTTATTTAATAGCTTTGATGTGATAAGTGACAATATTTTTGTTTTCCTTTGCACATCCACCCTGAGATTTCAGAATCTAACTTCTATATATTCTCAAGTGCCTAGTTGTTTTATTAATGAATTTATTTCTGGAGAGTAAAGAAATAAACCACCTACAGCATGCACTAAAGAAATGAAGAAATAACCATGCCCAGATATAAAAGTCACTGAGTACATCACAAAAATATATGCTTCGTGCAGAATCTGTAAAGCTTTACATTCTTGGAAAGGGACAGGTGGTCGAGAACATCTTTCATTTTGGTCAGATGTTATGTGCCATGGTATTGCTTTCTTTCTGGGGCTAATGATTTGTTTCTCAGAAGATCTTTGAACATCCTTTTTGCATGGAGGTAGGAGTGGAAACTTGAACTGTAACAACAGTCATGCAAACTAACATTCATCAGATGTTTACGCAGTGACAAGTGCTAGGCTAAGTGCTTTGTGAGCATTATTTAAGCCTCATAGCAACTCTATGAAATTGGGATATTACTTCCTTTTTTTTTTGACAATTTGCATAAGGTCACTAAGATAATAACGTTGTGAAACCAAGTGTCCCTGCAGGGGTGGTCTGCCTCTGGACTTCAGACTTCACAGAGCTGTATTGGGTACACTATTTTCATTGTTTCTTGCTTTTTCAGAGAATCTGTGACGTTTGGCACTGATTTAGGGCTTTCTTTTTAAAATGTACCAGTATGGGGGTCCCTGCGTGGCTCAATCATTAAGCGTCTGCCTTTGGCTCAGGCCATGATCCCGGAGTTCCAGGATCAAGCCCCATAAGGGGTTCCCTGCTTGGCGGGAAAGTCTGCTTCTCACTCTCTCACTGCCCCCTGCTTGTGTTCCCTCTTTATCTGCGTTTCTCTCTGTCAAATAAACAAAATCTTTAAAAAACTAAACTAAAATAAAATGTATCAATATGTACTAGTTCAGAATATACAAAGTGGTATCTTTTGAATTGTTAAATACTTTCTTTAATGAAAATTTGGTTAAGTGAAATTTCCAATCACAGAATAAGAAATGCATTCAGAAGAGTGGGGAAAGAATACTTGACTTGGAATTTATGATACTGAATCACTCATACTTTTTTTTTCTTATTTTACCACTAAATTAGTGTTTATTGTGATGTCTTGTGTTCAACTATAATCTATCTGGGATTTACATGATTAAGAACACTGACATTTTAGTGGCAGTAATAATTTTTTATTTGTATAGTACTTTATAGTTTATAAAACCAAAAGATTTTTTTATGCCCTCTGACTTTATCTAAGGGATATTTTGATGACATTTTGATTAAGTAAGGGAGTGAGTGAATATTTAAGAAAAAAGTAGTTTAATAGCTCACATGTTACTTCAAAAAGAATATATTATTTGGTGTTTGGATCACACAAGCGTCTAAGATGAAGAACAGAGGATATGGATTAGCATTCTCTCCACTTACAGTGAAGAAAAATTAGGTCAAACAAGTTCTCAGTAATAAAATTTTAAAACCTCGGGGCCCCTTGGTGGTGCAGTCAGTTAAGCATTCAACTCTGGTTTGGGGTCAGGTCATGATCTCATGGGTCATGAGATGGAGCCCTATGTCAGCTCAATGCTCAGCACAGAGTCTGATTGAGTTTCTCTCTGCTCCTCCTCCTAACCCCAATGTGTTCTCTCTCTCTCTCCCAGAGAAGTTTTAAAACCAGACTAAACCCAGATTGTTCTGGTTCTGTGTATGAGAAAATGCTTATAAACTAAGAATAAATGTAATTACAATAATGACATAGTAGTGTAAAACTTCTCTCAGAGGGTACTTATGGTTTGAAGACTTTAGCATCAATGTCTATAAGCAAGAGAATGTTCTGGTTTCTCAGAGGAGATAAATAGGGGGGCATGGCATCATGGCTATGGTCCTGGGATGTTCAGCTTGGGAAACTTAGTCTTACCCCCATTCCCCAACATACTGGTCTCCTGTGCACTGGCTCACCCTCACTGAACTCTTAAGAGCCACTTACACCAACACAAAACAAAAAGAGTGCAAGTGTGTTACTTCCAAAGAGACTCTTCCTTCCTAGTGACCTCGGTTGCTTGAGACTGCTGCCCACGATAATTTCCAGAGCCAGGACGCAGGGAAACTGAAGCACTGTCTGGGATAACGTGTGGCGAGTCTGCAATCAGGAGAGCAGAAACAATTCCAACTAAGCCTATAATTTCTCCATGTTTTTAGAGATGTGGATGAAGTGTATATCAAATGAAAACAGAAGTGTTCTAGACTCTCCATACCCTGCACCCTCCCCTGTTTCCCGCTGTCATTTCTGAAAGGCCTGCAAAAACTCAAGGCTTAGAGGATTGGAAACCACTCATCTGGGCCATAGAGAATTCTGAAGAAGCATCTCTGCCTTAAAACAGACACACATCTTTAGCGAAAGGGACAGGTAGCCCAGCTCCCCCAAATTCATCCTCTCTTTCCCTGAAGACCTTGCTGTATAAAACTTGGCCAATTTCGTTGCTCCCTGATTTCACTCCTTGTTCTTTTTTCCCTGACCAACCTCATCTGTTAACACGTTCTTCTCCTATATTGTTTATGCATTTGGATAATGGCTAGCCTTGCACCTCCCTTTGTGGACCGGAGCCTTCTTTAGGGTAACTGCCTATATCTCACTTCTTTTCCTGGGTGTTGATGTTATTAAGCATCTTTTCAGAACTCTGATGGTCTCCCACGGGATCTCTACATTTGTACTCTTGGTACTTCGCTCTTACAGTATCTGGAAGTTAGTTTTGTCAAATAAAGGAGAAAAAAGGAGCAGCTATTATAATGTATTGATGTTTTATGCATCAGTGGGCCCTGATGTTCCATTTTAGTTTGCTCAGTTCCATTATAACTCCTTGAGGCCCTGTCTAGGTGGCATTGGTGTGTGGGAAGAATTTGGGTGTGGTCAGTTTTGTGACCCGTGGCTCTTACAAGTTCTCTACCCTCTTCTGTCTTACAAGCATTGAAGCGGATTGTAGGTCTGTTTTTCACAGTGACAGGTCTTGGGGATGATGTTAGGCAGAAATCTTATGGTGAAAAAAAAAGTCTGAGTCCATTACAAATTGGGAATTGTAGCTTGACCTTAGAGTGCCACTAATGCTATTAATGGTTCATATTGGAAATTGGCCTGACACTTAAATATCATTTTCATTGTGTTTTAGCCATGAAGGATTTTGACACTTTATTAATTGTGAGGTTCTAATAGATGTTTCTTTAATTGAGTCATGTAAGGTATAATCACCTTTCAAATTCCATAATAGTAGTTATTCAAATACTTAGTTATAATGAAACAAGATCTCCATTTTGATATAAAAGCAGCTGATTTTGGCCTGGCCTTGCAGGTTCTTTTTTTTAATCTTTAAATGAATCTGTCAAAGCATTTTTAAAGGACCTACCAAATTTCTTTAATAGTTTTATAGTTTTATCATACTTTCATACATGATTGAATACAATAATATGAGGTATAAAAAATACGTAAGTTAAAGTTATGCCTCACTGGCTTTAAATTATACTGGAACCCTCATGGAAGTTGCTTAAAAAGATGTTTGAAATAATTAAGTACTACATTATTTTATTTTGTAGCAGAAAGTAATGTTTTGTATAATAACAACTGACAGATGTTTTGGTGAGTGTGTTAGAGATTTAGAACTGATATTTTGGTGAATCCTCTGTGACAGTGAAGCCTGTATGCTGTGATTGTACTTGCAGAGGATAACCTGTGATTCAGTGATAATGCTCTGTCTACAACTTACCACCAACTCTTGAGACATTTATGAATCAGCCAATTGATATCATTGTCAACATAGAACATCAATAAACGGTTCTTGTTATTACTCTTTCTACTCACTTTGGCTTTTCTAGCTCTTTCATGATCTTTTTTTGAACATTTGTAAAACAGACAAGATTATGTCAAAATATTGGTAAGACGCTCCATGTTTTCAGCCCATCCCAGGGGAATCACCCATCTGTTTTTTAACGAGCACTTGTTAATACATTATCCATGGTATTTAATAAAAGGCATTTACAAAATGAAGTCGCATCTTCACCCAGATATATTATAACCCAACTTCCTTTTCTGTCCTCCCACATGATCTTTGGGTGATCCTTTGAAATCTGTTAAGGCAAGAGCTAGTGCTGCTGCTAAGTTGGACTATATAGAGAAGATTATTAAGAACTTTTAGTTAGAGGCAGTAGATCAGAAACATGTGCTTACCTTCCATCTCTCATTAAATATTTTAAAAGGGATAAACCTTTCAGAGGAGAGGGATTCTGGTCTGGAGTTAGCAAGGTCCATAGGAGTTTTGGTCACAAGTATAGCTATAAGCCGAGATTAATGGAGAGTCCCATCATCCCTCTCCAGTTTTCATCCTAAGAACAAACTCATATGGCACATGTTCACTTGAAACAACACCACCACCAGCCACAAAACAGAGGGTTCCTCTGTAAAGAAATTGAAGGATTGACTTGGGAAAGCTAAGACTTCTTTATGGATGTTGATGTACCAGAGCAAAGACAGTAAACCTCCTCTTGTTTGGTCAGTTGAAAGGTTGTGGGGGCCTGATTAAATCAGTTAGGTGGCTTCCCACTCTTACCTTTATTTGTGAGCTGATAAATTTAACCCTTTGACTTTGATCCCTTTCTTCCATGCTGCCTTACCCCAACCAAATATCCCAGTCAGAATTCCCACTCATGGAAAAGACCTAACAAGGAAAAAAAAATCCTTCTTAAGCAACTGCAGAGGAAGCCTGTACCAGCAACCCCTTCTTCCAACCCAACAACATGAAAGTGAAAGGTCAAAGAAAGAAAGGAGGAAAGCTGATGCAGATGAAATATAATAATTCAGGGAATATATATGTTATTATTTTATTTATTCACCTGACATTCAGAAATATTTGAGAGCATTTTGTATTCTTAAACTAAGAATTAAAAATATAAGATAAAGCATCCATTAGATAACTAGAGTGCACTCTTAGAGAATGAAAAATATGATTGTCAAATTACATTAATAAAGTTAGAAAATAACTCTGAGGAGATAATGCAGAAAATGGAGCAGGAGGACAGATAGAGAAAATGTATGAAAAATAAAGCTGTAAGGCATAGATACCAATAAAGGAGGTATAATATAGAAATCTCAGAAAAAAAAAGGAAAATAAAAAAAAAATAAAGACTTAACAAGAAAATAGTAGAAAACAGTAACCCAGCCTGAAGAAGGATATTTGTTGTTTGATTGTTTCCATATAATAATCCACATGAAGATATTGAATTCTTGAAATGCCAACTATGAGGTCATAAAAACCTTAAACCTCAAATAGAGCCTTGTTTTCAAAATTATGAAGGAAATCTCTTTTTCTTTCTTTCTTTTTTTAAAGATTTTATTTATTTATTTGACAGAAAGAGAAATCACAAGTAGGCAGAGAGGCAGGCAGAGAGAGAGGAGGAAGCAGGCTCCCTGCTGAGCAGAGAGCCAGAGGCTTGCCTCAATCTCAGGACCCTGAGATCATGACCTGAGCTGAAGGCAGAGGCTTAACCCACTGAGCCACCCAGGCGCCCAAGGAAATCTCTTTTTCAATTTTTGATGGTGTTTGTCTTTTTTCCTGTAATGGCAGACTAAAAGCATTTTCACATATTTAAGAACTCAGAGCATCTCTCTCCTTACCTACCACCAAATCCTGTAGTGGGTTGAAGATTGCCAGAAACTAACTCTTTGTATACATAACTCTGAATTGAGAGATGTGATCCTGTATCCTCTTCCCCTCGACTTTGAGTCAGTTTTCTGGGACCTTGGACCAGTCAAACACAGTGGAAGTGACTGTGTCAGGTGCCCAGCCCAGGGCTTCAGAAAATACCAACTTTTACTTCTTGTCATTTGGAAACCTCTTTATGGAATCCCTGAGTCACCACACTAGGAGTCCAACTATCCTGCAACTGCCTTCTTGAGTTGGCCCGGTTTCGGCTTTCTAGTTGACAGTCCCGGCTGAGCCCAGCTTTCTAGTTATCCCTGCCAAGGTCATGTGAGTGATGCCATACTTGAATTAACGAAATTTTCATGAGAAACAACTTGAACATATGAAATTTGAAAGAGCAGAGTATATATATTGCCAAGTAAGCAAGCTTTGATTACTTAGATAAAATATTTACTGTTTTGCAATGATGAGCTGATAATTGCTGGAGAAAGGAAATGTGAAAGAGGCATTTTATTTCAGAGTAAGAGGATTATGTGCCTTATGTTATAGAACTCTACATGCTCTTCATTCCAATGACAGCCTAACCTGGGGGACCAAGTATAGCCCTCAGTGTTGGAGTCTTTTGCCAAGTCTTTCTGGAGGCAATTTCTAGTGTGTAATGACTGCAGTAGAAATTTTAGGGCAGAGGAGGTAGGAAGATGGGAGCACTTTGGGTCACACTATGGTAACCCTTCAATACTAGGTTAATAGAGTCATACTTTTTGTAGGCAGTGAGGATAAATGAAGGTTTTTGAGTTGGTAAGTAGAAGGAAAGATTGCTTTCAGGACCAACTGGGAAGAGAACTTGAACATTTGATCTGGGACCTATCTAGCCAGATATCGTGAGAAACATCAATTTTGGACTGGGAGATATGCTCTCATTGGTACTGACTACTTCTAAGAATAATGATATGTTATGGAAAATAAGAGTCCCCACAAACAGTAGGCAGATGTGGTGGTTGCCAGGTAAACCATATGCGCCAAGTATTTAAGAACTCTCAAAAATTCAATAATCAAAAAACCAAGCAATCCAATTAGAAATCAGCAAAAACTACAGACAAAAAAAGTAATAACTGAAGACAATATACAGATGGCAGTTAAGCACATGGAAAGATATTAAACATCATTAGTCATTAGGGAGACACAAATTAAAACCACAATAAGATGTTACCACACAACTATTACAATGGCTAGAATAAATAGTGACAGCACCAAATGCCATCCTGGCTCATCTGTATATTACTGGGATGTAATATGTGAGGTAGAATGTAAATGATCCTGCAGCTTTGGAAAATAGTTTAACAGTTTTGTGTAAAACTCAGCATGTGTCTGTACCATGATCCAGCAATTATCCCAGAGAAATGAAAACATGTGTTCACACAAAACCCTGAACATGAATGTCCACAGCAGCTTCACTAATGATAGCCAGAAGTAGAGAAAATTCAGAGAGCCTTCAGCAGGCAAATACTGAAACAAAACTCTGTATGTCTATACTATGGAATAAAGAGAAATGAGCTTTTGACACATGTAACAACTTGGATGGATCGCTAAGGATTATGCTGAGTGAAAGAAATCCAAAAAAGTTAAATTTGGTATGATTCCATTTATATCACATTCTTGAAATTACAAAACTACACAGATAAGAAAACAGAACAGTGGTTGGCTGGGTTTAGGGAGATGGGAGGGAGGGAGGAGGGAGATGGGTGTGGCGATTCAAGGGTAACATGAGGGCCCCTTGTGATAAAACTCTTCTGTATTTTGAGATGACAACAGTCACCTGAATCTATATATGTGGGAAAATTGCATTGAACACACACACACACACACACACACACACACACACACACACGTACATATCTGAATAAGTGGATTCTATCAATGGCAGTATTGTGGCTGAGATATATGATAGTTACGCAAAAAGTTACCATTGGGGAAACTGAGTCAAGGTTATACAGCATCTGTCTGTATGATTTTTTTACACCTGCATGTGAATCTACAATTAATTCAAAATTAAAAATAGAGAAAAATAAGAAAAAAGGCCTTTGTGTTTTTGTAGCCCACTCAGATAGAAAGAAGCTGTTAAAGTTCCCATTATATAAGGAGGAACTGCTTAGTGGTTCTGTCTTCTGGCCCCAGAATCAATGACCTTAAGTCAATGTCTACTTAGCGCAGGTGCTGTTTCCCACCAGTGATGACAGAAGTAATATTTTCTAAGTACTTAACATACGCATGTCATCCTGCTACCTCGAAGCCTTCAATGGTGGTGGCTTGTGCTGTCCTATACAGTCTGACATTTGCATACTTCTCTGATTTCCTTTTATACCGAGCTCCACCCACCCCCTGTCCTTCAGCTGCAGTTGCCTTCTTTCAGTTCCAAAAATGTACCATACTTTCTCTCACCACAAGCCATTTTCCTTGCTGCTCCCTTCACCTAGAACTCTTTGCCAATCCCTGCTTAACCTTCTTTATCCTTTAGATCTTAGCTGTAATATTACTTCTTCAGAGAAGCCTTCCTGATTTTCCAAACTGTGCCTGTAACCAATTCCTACAGTTTTTTGACTTTTCATAGCACTTACCATAGATGTGATTATATGCTTGTCTGTGTTGTTATTTTATCTTAATTTTGTAGTATAATACACCAAACTCAGAAATGTTTTATAAGTCCCCCCAAATTTCCTCCTACTTTGGTAAAACTGAGATTTAACCCCAGGTATATTTGATGCAAAAGCCCATGCTCTTACTACTGTGTTCTGTAGCATCTTATATGTATTGTATCTGGAGGGCTTTCTTACTTCAGAATTTTATAAATGCTACCAAAGGATTTATTGAAAATAACCTAACCTGTAGAATTATATTTCTTTACTATTGTAGCCTTTCTGGTGGATTACAGATAGGTAGGGAACACATACACACCTGGTGATTCATTTGGTAGCCCATCTTTCCTTTATCCATGATCCATAATGGAGCTCATGGTTGTTTGTGATGCTGAAAGAATATTTAGGGTCTTGCCAGATTCTGAGATACTACCTGCTTCTTAGCAAGTTGAACCAGAAAGAATTGAAATACAGAATTTGTGTACCAAACATGTCTATTTCAAGGACTATTTCTGCATGTTGGAATCCCTTTGTCATCGAACCGAACTCAGTAACAACAGAGTGCCTCCTTATCTCAGGGAAGAAGCAACATGATTTCTCTGTGTCCCTGATCACTTTGTTGGCCTCTTGCTGATCAGCATCTGGGGAAAACCATTTTCTCACAACTACTGTTTAACATAAACACATATATGATCAATAACCAGATAACCATAACATGTTTCATTTGGGTTCAGGTATCAACTCATGATGGTTCCTTACCACAGAGTTTGTCCTAACATTTAGTTGAGTTTCTGCATCTGTTTTGATCTCTTATTAGTTCTCCTTCCTGTTCTAGTCTAGTTCCACTTCTCTTCCTCACCTGTCCCCGTAATGTGCGTACTCCAAGTCCGTATGCTTCGGGATTGTAGCCTTGTTCTTCCTGTTCCTTATTTCCCAGTTCTAAGCACTTGTATGAGCAAATGAGTGATGTTAATGTTGGTTTTACTTCTCTCTATTATGCTCTTCAAAATGTCTCCTGTTCTTTCTTAAAGAAATGGTGTGTTTGCTGTCGCTCTCTAATTTTCTGTCTTCCTTGATTGCACTGTAGCTGTGGGCCTTTTCCAGAGAAGATTTATTTTCTTATTAGGGCCCAAACTGAAACTATGTTTTTCCATTTCTTGCACTATGTTCCTCTCTGTGTAATACCAATTAAACCTTTCTCCTGGCATTAGAAGCTCAGGAGTGTTACTGCTTACCTCCTTTTTTCTATACAGTAAGCCATGCAGGCATTACTCTTCACAAGTAGCAGAGGTATTGAAGAGATTATGTCTATCAGACAGCCTGTCATATTGGCCAACTTAACAGAAACCAAAATAACAAAGTCTTAAACAAGGTAGAAGTCTATTTCTCTCACACACAAACATCCAGATGGCAAGTAGTCTGGAGAAGAGGGATTGGAGAATGTGGCTCTGCTCCAGGAAGTTCTTTAGGAACCAACCTCCTTGTCGTTCCCCAGCCCCTTGGTGTTTCTGGCACCTGCACTGTCAAAGATGGTAAGTGGGAAAGAAGTAGAGGGCAGGCTCCTTCCTTCTAAAGGCACAACCTGGAAGCTTTTATCTGCTTGCCTGTATCTCACTGGCCAAAATATGGTCATATGGTCACACTCAGCAGTAAGGGAGATTAGGAAATGTCATCTTTAGCCAGGGACTAATTTTTTTCTATCATTAAACACAGTAAAATTAGAGTGGTTGTACAGGAACAACTTAGCTCTTGTGTATTTTAGGCTCAAGGGAGGAAAAAGAATCCCAAGCAGATAGTTAGTTAACAGTAGACCAAGTTCCTGTGGCTTGTGGCAAATGAAATGAGCATAGGAAACTAATGTCAACCGAGCAAAGGTTAACTGGGGTTGATCAGTGGAAAGCCAGGTATGCGGTTTCTCTATAAAAAATGAGAAAAGGAGAATAGTAATATTTAATACCTGAGTGAATAATCAGAGCTATTCCCTAGCACTTTTTTAAAGATTCTATTTATTCATTTGACAGAGAGAAACACAGGGAGAGAGGGAACACAAGTAGGGGGAATGAGAAAGGGAGAAGCAGGCTTCCTGCGGAGCAGGGAGCCCAATGTGGGGCTTGATCCCAGGTCTCCGGGATCATGACCTGAGCCGAAGGCAGTCGCTTAACCAACTGAGCCACCCAGGTGCCCCTATTCCCTAGCCCTTAATGTGAGACTGGCATTAGGGATGAAATGGCTAGGGATAAACAGAGGACTTTTTCTTTTTATTCTAAGTAAAAACCAATAAGAGGGGCATCTTAGGTGGCCCTAAGAGAAAGAGGGAAATTAGGACAAGTGTCTTTGTTGTGTGTTTGTGGTTTTGATGGTACTAGAAAGAGAAAGGTATATATTTGATTTTTGACCATTTGAATTTCAGGTACCAATGCAACATGCAGGTGGTTATAATCACAAGAAAGTCAGACTGTTGGATGGGAAAGAAAAAGAATTTTAGAACTGTTAGGGGAAAGAGATCTTAGATCTTCATGTCATTTTTTTTTTTTTGATCTAATAATTACAGACATGTGGATTCCCACTAAATTAGGGAAGAAAAAGTCAACTTTGGGGAAGACCTGTTCATTGGAGGATAGCAAGAAGAGCTAGAAAAGGAACTAAAACAAACAAAAATCTCAAGAATCTTCATTAATGTTCATGGAGAGAAGCAGTCACCAGTGTAGAATTTCTAGAGAAAATAAGGAGAAGGAAATCAGCCCAATAGATTTACTCACTGAAAAATTATTATAACATTTAAGAGACAAGTTTTCAGGAGTGTGATAGAGATATGAGCCACAACGACACAATTAACTAATGTGCAGAGTGGGCAGCCAATAGAAGGAGAGGCAGGGTGCTGTGTCTCTCCTTTTCTTTCCTATTTTCCATTTGAAATGGCATATGTCTGTCTATTATTTTGAGCTATAAGCAGCTGGCACAGGTTGAAAGGTGGAAAGGCAAGTGAATCTTAGGGAAACTTGACCTTTTTTTCTTTAAATTTTTTTTTAAAGATTTTATTTATTTATTTTACAGAGAGAAACACGGCTAGAGAGGGAACTCAAGCAGGAGGAGTGAGAGAGAGAGAAGCAGGCTTCCCGCTGAGCAGGGAGCCCAATGCAGGACTTGATTCCAGGACTCCAGGATCATGACCTGAGCCAAAAGCAGACACTTAATGACTGAGACACTCAGGCACCCCTTCTTTAAAAATTTTGATAGGATACTATACTACTTTTTTCTCAATTAGTTGCATTACTGTGTTGTGATTTTAAAATAGATAAAAAGTCTTGTTTTTCATAACAAGTTTAGATTGAGAACTCACTAAGTACATGTAAATAGGTTATTCTTTTTCTACATTATGTATCCCCTTTGATGCAGTGAATTCTCACTAACAAAATAATCTTTTTCCTCCTAAGTGATTTGTAGTTGGAATCCAGCCAAGTTATTTTAACTTCAGGGACTGAATACAAGTGGTCTACAAGAACAACCTTAATTTATTTGCCAAGAAGTTGACAATTTGAATAAGCATTAATTATGGCATTATTTTTGAATATATTCTTAATTGTAGTTATATTGATATTGGCTAAGAGTTTTGATACATTTAGATGAACTTCCCATATGTACAAATGCCTGAGTGATCTGATTAAACTTTCTAATGAGTCTGTTGTATATTATAAAGCTCTTGCCAAGACATTTAGGAACTCAGTTGAATTAAAATTGAAAAAAAAGTAATACATCTTTATTTGAATCTCAAATATGGCTTAGTTTTGTTTGGAAATTCAACTAGATCATGACTGTGTTTTATTTTACTTTTGAGGGCTGATAGCATCATTGATGCATTAATATTACACTTCTTTTTTGCTTAACATTTATGAACTATATATTTTAGGCCTGGCATGCTTGAAATGGATAAGAAATCTAATTTTTATTATGCATGTTATTTAATAACTCTGCTGTTAAGTACATGGTTGGGCATTTAAGTTACTTAAACCACAAAAAATATTTATTTCTATAAGCATGTTGCCAAAATCTGCAATTATTGTAATTTCTAATTAATATATATTTTTCAAATGTTTACCATATGTAATACATTTTGCTTGGGGGCACAGGTAATGTAGAGATATATACAAGATTTTCCTTGTCCCCAGTGAAGTTATAATGTCATGGGAAAATAAAAGAAATGCACATATAATTGTATTCTATATTATAATTCATGTAATAAAAATATATGAAATATGATCAAGGTTTAAAAAGTCAGGAACATTGACAGTTTCATAAAAGAGAAGATATTTAGAAAAAGGTTTGGCCAATGGTTGGATTTTGGTTGCAGAAATAAGAAGGGTTTCCCAGGTAAAGTGAACAGCCTCAGCCAAAGCAAAGAGGAGAGTGCGATCTAAACTGGGAGTTAAAGAGGTAGACCAGTTGCAGGAGGGAAGCCTGAAGAGTGATGGGGAGTGAGTTCTTGTTTAAAGTATGTTAGTGAGCACAAGGTATAGACAAATACTTAGACTCATAGATAATAGAAAGCTGTTTGGTGGAGAATGCTATTGTCCTTAGAGCCATGTGTTTCTGCTGCAAGAGTCTAGCAGAGTTTAGTCATAGTTATGTTTTCCAAAAATTAGGAGATTAGTCCATTGGTCTGTGTCTGAAGACAGGAGTTTAAACTGTGGTGGGGCTGTGCGGTCATCAGAATGGCCCTGTGGACCCGGCTTTTCATTGAAAAAAGGCCTAAAATGTGAGACTTCGATGTCATCATACAGTGACAAAGACATGGTGAAAAGATTGAAAAAAGGTGGTCATCAAAAAACTTGAAGCTTTGCTCCTTTTACTGGATCACCTTTAGTAAAGTGTGAAATAGCCATTGTGATAATAATGAATCTTAATTATTGTGTGATTAGCACAGTTATATTGCATTGTATTTTTAAATATTGAACATGTTAATTTGTTAAATATAAACACTTAGAACAAGCTACACTCTATATAGTCATGTTCTGGCTCTTCTCCACTTTTTAATATGCTGAGAGGCTCAGAAAATGGAAGTGGCCTGGGCCTGCCTTGACCTCTGAGAGGCTTTGTCAGGGCCATAACATTTTCCTTTATGTACAGAGCATTATCATTTATTAATTTTCTGTAGACTTTGCATTGATCATCCTAAATGATGTGGTTTGAAATACCAGTGCCGTGTAAACAGTTGATAGGATTTGTGCTAATCCAGTGTAACTCATGAAATTTACTTTTAATTATGAAACACGCATTTTCATCTTATTGCATGAATATTAGAAAAATTTCTGAGAGAGGAAAAAGAAAGAACATTAAAATGTGCTATTAATAAAAAGATGCCACGTATGAATTTGAATTTATGCTTGTCCAGTAACACTTTAGAATTTTCCATTAAGAGTGCACAGCTCAGTGCAGTAGGGTTGGAGCTAACAGTCCTAACTTCCTGTATATCACTTAACTGGAGAACCAGCAAAGGTTTCTAAGTATAAATGATGTCCTTAGGCTCATGTGTTTACAAGCCAGTCTGCATAGTAGGGTAGCCAACAGCAGATCTGTGTGGGACTTAGGGAGTTGGTTAGGAGGTTGATGCAGTAATGCAGCTACAAGATAAAAATCAAAGCCTGTCAGTCTGACGTCAGCGCTTATGGTAATTCTGCTATTGCAGGTTGCCGTGAAAAGTAAGCGTAGGTGTAAGAGTCCTGCCTTCTTGATACTTCCCATCTAGTTAGGATATAAGTATAATAATTGGGATTAAGTATTTAGAGGAATGATAGTAACTATCAGGACAACAGTTGTGACAGATGTAGGTATAAGAATATTTATGTATGTTCTTTGGTGGTCTTAAATATGGCCTATTCAGATTTCCTATTAACCCGCTGCATTGGAATATTTAAATTTGAATTTTTTTTTCTAGGACTATCTGTAGAGGCAATGGTCATAAATTTTAAGATATTTTTAAAGAAGTTCATAAAAATAGTTACTTAAATGTTACTTAGTATTTTTCTGATTATAGAAGACAGTTATAAATTACCTTATAGTTGCAAAGCATTAAGGATATTATCGCAATATGTTTACTAAAATTCCTTATTTCTGTGGCTATGGAGTCATATGGATATGACTATATATAGAAATTTGGTATATATGGATATTTGGATCATTGCCTTATAAACCATTATTTGCTACTTATTCTATATTCTTCTTATTAGGATCAGTAAACATAAAATAATGTATGGGTTTTTATTGTAGGTTTTTATGCTGAATTGTCAACACAGATCATTGGTGGCACAAAGTGCTGGCATTTGTCTGCATAGGTTTGTAGTGAATGCTCAGAAATATTTGTTGTTATTTGTTGAAATTATAAAATTGAAAAATGTAGATTCAAATACAAGTTGAAGTTATCAACTTTTTCACTACAAGCAATCACCTTTACAGGTGTTTTTTTGTGTCTTAAAATAATTTGCCCTTTGAGTATGTGTGGGAAAGGAAACAAAATATATAATTTTTGCTTTGTTTTTACTATAAAACATCCCCCCAGTTTTATCATTGGTATATATTTAATTACATATTTATATTTTTATTTAGAAATATTATTTATTATAAATATACTGCATATTTTTAAACGTGATAAATTACAGATAAAAATTTTAAAATTAAACAGATATAATCCCAAAATCCTAGTAAAGCTACTCAGAAATAATATCTTAAAGTCTCTCTCTCCAGGTATTTTCTTCCATATGTTCATAACCATATAGATTTTTTATGAAAGTTAGATCAACTTGAACATACCTATTTGTACATATTAATATATTGTGAAAATCCTTCCACATTTTCTGATATTACTCTACAACATCATGTTTATTGAGTACATACTAATTTATTTTAGGAACACTGTAACATTATAATTCACTTTATTTCTCTCTTATTTTTGATGTTTGGATTAATCTTTTCAAAAGTTGTCCTTTTTCTTCTTTTTTTATGGTACAAACAATTGTAACACTTGATAATTGTATAGACCACACTTTTTAAAAATATTTTATTTATAAATTTTCACACAGAAAGAGAGGACACAAACAGGGGGAGTGTCAGGCTGAGAGACAAGCAGGCTCCCCGCTGAGCAAGGTGCCCAATTCTGATGCTGGACTTGATCCCAGGACTCTGGGATCATGACCTGAGCTGAAGGCTGATGTTTAACTGACTGAGCCACCCAGGTATCCCTAGACAACATATTTTTGTTTTCCTTATTGTGTTTTGTGACTTTTCCTTAATGGTACAACCTCATTTTCACCCCCATTTCCCTTGAATAGACATAGTACAGGCTGCTGTCTGTTCACATCTCTGCTTGTCCCTTCTTCCTGTGCATCATCTGGACCATATTTCACTCCTTACTCTGCAGTTGTTGTAGTGGCACAACTTATTCTACCTAAAGAAATGTGAGCAGGAGTGATGATCACCATCTATAGGTCTGTCCCCAAAATATCTCCCATGTTTGCACCTCTCTTTTCTGTTTTTTTTTTTTTTTTTTTTTTTTTTTTTTTTTTTTTTTCCCACTGACTGGGATGGAGACCACCCCTAGGATGATCTTGGTTGCCGTGTGTTCAAGAGGAAAGAGCTGTGACAGCATGGCTCCGTCATGACAGCATTAAGTTGTGTATCTCCTATGGTATACTTCAGACTGGTATTTGAGGCACAAGTGAATTTTGGTAAGGTTTGATTCATTTTTGGGTCAGTTTGTCAGAGCAGTTGGCTTACCTTTAAAGATATGGCCCTAATGCTTCTTCCTTGAGCCTCCAGGGATTGAGAAGTGAGTCTCTACTTTGCCCTCCAAAGTCAGCCTCTCATACTTCTTAAACACCTCCTTTTTCCTTTCTCCCATTTATTTTTGTGGCACTCTCTGTTAAACTGATCTAGAACTATGCTATTAGAGTTAGATAATGGGATATTATGCCATCATTCTCAACAGTATTTTTTATGTTAGTAGAATATTGTGGGAGATTAAGGACCTTAGCTAACAGGGCAACTACAGTTTTTAATTATTATCTTAAAATGAATGAAATGCTTCTTAACTAATTGTAGAGCAGTGCTGTCCATACCATCTGTGAGATGTTAACATGTTTTCGGCAAAAAAAGAGATTCTATTCTTAAAGACATTTTGGACACCTGCATACTCTATCCATCTGTTAGCAATGTATAGTTCATATTAGCAGATGAAAGACTCTGAGAAACCTTGCAGTGAAGAAGCCCCTCTCCCTTCTCTAACCTCATGTTTCCAAAGCTTAAATGCCCATAGATCCCTTGCCTCAAGGTCCTACCATCATCATCATGGAAAACTAGCATTTCCATGATGCAGTTTGGGAGGTACTATCCCAGGATATTAGAGTCAAAGGAAACATTGAAATGGCTGACCAAAAAAGAAAAAAAATCAAATGGAAAGACCATTGAAAATTTTGCATATATTTTTAAGGACATAACTATTTTGGTTCAAATAGCATTGTCAACTGTGTTTTCAAAAAACAGATTTGTTGAGTGGAATACGGTGCATTGTGAATACCTGTCAACTCTGATTATCCTTTCCTCTGTCAAGAGTTTAAAAATAACAAGAACAACTTGTTTTTGAGAATTCAACTGTTATTTTCTTCCCTGACATTTTTATAAATATTATAGATTATTTAATTCAGTTAAGTAAGTTGTTCAACTTGTCTCTTTTTTGAGTTTTAATTTGTTACCTGCCCCTACACTGTAGGTAAATATAAAATTGATGGAGTAATCTGGATAAAAAAAAACATTTTTTATACTTTCAAGTTATTATCCTCCCTGTCCGCTAGTTTGATGTGTATTTTTCTTATTTTGCTGTTGTTGTTTGGGTTAAGAATTTCTAATTCTGCCAGTGGGAATTAACTGGAGGTCTGAACTATCACATTATACAGCACTTTATCTCTTCATAAAAAAATAGGTAATCCAAAAGGAAAAATACTTAGAAAACAAAATATGTGCAGCATTATAGCAAGTCCTAGGGTGTTTTCTTGAAGGAAGCAATATTATTGTTTACTTTTTTTCCCTTTTTTCCTTCCTTCCTTCCTTCCTTCCTTCCTTCCTTCCTTCCTTCCTTCCTTTCTTTCTTTCTTTCTTTCTTCTGTCCTTCTTTCTTTTCTTTTTTCTTTTTTCTTTTTTCTTTTTACCAGCTTTGGAGATGTGCTTTAACCTGCTCTTGTCAGAGTGCCACAGTGCTGGAGGGGGTGTGGGGATCACATTTTACAAATAAGCCCTTGAGACCCAGGAGGCGAGATTTGACCAGGAATCAAAACTTAAGTTTCTCTAATCTGAAGTGTGTGTTCTTTCCTCTATAATAGCATATTGTTTCTCATTTATCTTCTAAAAATTCTGTTAGCTGAGACAGGATTCATCTTAGGGATTCATCTGTGGTAGGCTTTGCAGACTTGGGAAGCCTGGAAATCCAGATTATTTCTCCCACAATCTGTCCTGTTTGATATGATAGAGATGAACTCCTCCATATCTTTAATGGGCTTTTAGTCTTTAAAGACCTCTTGTTAAAATGTAACTATGCCTGGAGGAATCTCTCCTAAAGTCATGCTAGGCTCAAATTTTGTCTCAGCGATTAGTTGATGAAATTGGTTTCTAACCAAGAGGACTGAGAGCAACACTCTGGGGAGAAGAGGAGACACCACAGCCCAGAGTGGGGGCTGGTGTGTGGGTTGGGGGGCCAAGATAGATAACAAGAGTTCTTAAATTTTGCCTACCATGTAAGAACAACTAGCCCTATATAAATTGTTGTTGTTCACTCAGTGGATTTGAAATGAAATGGATAGTTAACAAATTCTGAGTGGCTAGATGAAATCACTGATAATGCAAGGCAGAAATTAGAGCCAGATGGCAACTTGGGTTTGCCAATGCTCAGTCTATGCTGAAAGCTTAATTTCCCTCAAAGAATTAGCAAATAGATTTTTTTTGGTATGTTTTTTGAGTTTTAAAAGTTCTGCCATCCACTCAGTGTGATAGCTGGCTATACCTGTGATATTTGATTTTATTGTTTTTATTTTTTTTAAGATTTTGTTTATTTATTTGACAGAGAGAGACACAGCAAGAGAGGGAACACAAGCAAGGGGAGTGGGAGAGGGAGAAGCAGGCTTCCCACAGAGCAGGGAGCCCGATGCAGGGCTCGATCCCAGGACCCTGGGATCATAACCTGAGCCCAAGGCAAATGCTTGATGACTGAGCCACCCAGGCCCCCTCTTGGTTTTATTTTTAAAGGAAATATGTCCAGCAAACTTCATGTGCTTGCTCAAGTTTTCAAGTTTGGTCATTATTAAACCACCGTTAAGTTAGTAAATGTGACTAGCTGTTTTGGTTTTCAGTTATAAGCATTGCTCTTTAATAATGTTTATCCTTTTAGGGATGTATAGTTTTCACTTTTATTAGTGACAAGTACTTTCTGCCTGTGAATATCAAACAAACTATTGATTTTGTTGACTTCAACACTTTGATTTTAATGTTCTAACTCACTTGAGAGGGAGAAAAAAACCTTTTAAGAACCATGATATTCCATGGTATTTTTTTTTTTTATTTCATTGCTAACAAGTAAGTTTACATGCCAAAAAAATTAGTTTTTTTTTTTTAAGATTTTATGTGTTTATTTAACAGAGAGTGATCACAAGTAGGCAGAGAGGCAGGCAGAGAGAGAGGAGGAAGCAGACTCCCTGCTGAGCAGAGAGCCCGATGTGGGCCCTGATCCCAGGACCCAGAGATCATGACCTGAGCCAAAGGCAGAGCCACCCAGGCACCCAATGAGCCACCTAGGCGCCCCCAAAAATTAGTTTTAAAAGTAGTTTTACTTTTACTTCTAAAACTAGTTTTAAATTTGAATAGCACTTTTTATTTATACCCTCAGAGTAGTATCATGAACTTTGTATTAAACACTCAGATTGATAGGGAAAACCTACATGTCTTTGTACTTGATGTGTGATGCCAATTAACTATTCTTTTGTTTTTAATTTTACGATTTACTGGTCATTTCAAACAGTGATTATTAAATTTCACAGCAATAATCCAGAACTGTTGAGGTATAGATTCTTGAGCCTAGACCCCTGGAAACAGGTCCGAGCATCTGCATTTTTAACAAGTGAGCATCTGAAAACAATTCGAGACAAGCTGCCTGTATCAGTGGCTTGGGTTTCCTTCTGTCTTCAAAGCCAGCAACACAGGCTCTTCCACCTTACTTCCAACACCACACCTCTTTCTTTGATTTTTTTTTTCCTGCCCCCCTCTCCCTCTTTTAAGACCCTGCTGATTATATTGGGCCCGTCTGAATAATCCGGAATGGTCTATTTTAAAATACGGACTTTAGGGTCAGCTGATGGGCAGCCTTAATGTCCTTCTGCTTTATAAGCAAACATATTCTCGGGTCCTGGGGATTTGGATGTGGGCATCTTGGAGGGGCTATTATTCTGCCTACCATACTGGCTTTAAGTAAATGTTTGAAATTCAAGATCAGCCCTGAAGATACTATTAATTTTTGTTTGTTAGGTACTTTTACTGGGTTTAATCCCCTAATCATTCGGTAGCCATAACTGAGGAAAATAGTAATGGTTTTGGATTGTGAACAAAAATATTTGTATTAAAATAGTGGAGTGTAAACATTGCCTTTTGATTTGGGAAAGGATAAATTACGACTAAAAGGCAATTTAAGGAAACAAACAGTTAGGTAAAATTATTACTAATCTTTCCAAGTTTAGTCACTATTACAACTAATTTTAACAAGGCTTACGTGATTGTCTTCATTCTTATGCAATCTAAATCATTGACTCCTCTGGGGTATATTGTCAGTTCCAGTGTTTTAAGATTGAATCTAAAACACTGTCTTTAAAAGCATGCACTGATTTAGTTTGATAATCCCAAATTCTCTTGAATTTGATTTAAAGACAGATAGGAGTTTGCTTTTTACTGATGCTCCTTCTTTAGGATCAGGCTTCTGGTGTGTGTGGTACAATGAAACACTAAACCTCTAAATTAGCATAAGCAGAAAGTGGATATTTAAAACGAATCTGAGGTCTGAAATACCTATTTCCCTGTTTGCTCACAAACTAGGTTTCATTGTGTCAGAGTATTTGCTATAGAATGACTACCTCACAGAGCTGCACTTTCTTTTCTTTTTATCATGACATGTTAGTCACCATACAGTAGTACAGCATTGGTTTTTGATGCAGTGTTCCATGATTCATGATTTGTTGCTTATGTGTAACACCCAGTGCTCCATGCAATCCATGCCTCCTTAATACCCATCCCCGGCTCACCCACCCCCTCACCGCCTCCCCTCTAAAACCCTGTTTGTTTCCCAGAGTCCATCATCTCTCATGGTTCGTCATCTCCCCTCTCTGATTCCCCTCCTTCGTTTTTCCCTTCCTTCTCCTAATGTCCTCCATGCTGTTCCTTATGTTCCACAAATAAGTGAAACCATATGTCTGGTTTTTTTTGTTTTTTTTTTTTAAAGATTTTATTTATTTGACAGAGAGAAACACAGCCAGAGAGGGTACATAAGCAGGGGGAGTGAGAGAGGGAGAAGCAGGCTTCCCACTGAACAGGGAGCCCAATGTGGGACTCGATCCCGGGTCTCCGGGATCATGACCTGAGCCGAAGGCAGTCGCTTAACCAACTGAGCCACCCAGGCGCCCCATATGTCTGTTAAACAGTCTTAAGAGATTGAGTCGTGGGGCAGCTGGGTGGCTCAGTGGGTTAAGTGTCTGCCTTCATGTTGGGTCATGATCTCAGGGTCCTGGGACCAGCCCCTGTGCAGCCAGGAGCCTGCTTCTCCCTCTGCCCTTCCCCCTATTCACCATCTCCAGTGCTCTGTTTCTCTCTCTCTCACTCTCTAAAAAAATGATTGAGTCGCATCTGAATTCCAGGGGAAGAGAATCTGCTTATTCTAGTTTGTGTCAGGTTTTTGTCCTTTACTAAGTCCTGAATGAGATTATAGAGCCTTAGTAAATGTGGTATCTGGAGCCCATTCATGTTTTACTTGTTGGGGAGTGGTTAAGTGGTCATGAACTGGGAAGATGAAAACTTACAGAGTTTATTTTTTTAAAGTTTATTTTTAAGTGATGGCTATACCCAGTATGGAGCTAGAATTCAGGGCCCCAAGATCAAAAATCACATGCTCTTCCAACCGAGTCAGCTGGATGACTCAACATGCAGAGTTTAAATACTAAAATATTAGTCACTAAATAAATAATAAGGAAAGATTAGCTCTCTTCCCCATTTTTTTCCCTGGATACTGCCTGAATGTGTGTAGACATCAGGTACTTCAAAGTGCTGGTGTTCAGCCAGTATGAATTGGTGTACCTAGGTGGCCATTTACAGCCTACTTTTCTTGTAATTGGTGTGTACTTTTTCAAAGTATTTCATAAGTACTTTGAATTTCATCCCTAGTCCTTGGTATAATTTCAATAAAACAGGTGGAGTCCAGTATTAAATTTGCATACAGGAACTAAGAGAGATCGTAGTGGTAGCACATATTATAAAAGCATTTCTTTCTTTCTTTTTTTTTTTTAAAGATTTTATTTAATTATTTGACAGAGAGAAACATAGCCAGAGAGGGAACACAAGCAGGGGAGTGAGAGAGGGAGAAGCAGGCCTCCCGCCGAGCAGGGAGCCCGATGTGGGACTCGATCCCAGGTCTCCAGGACCATGACCTGAGCTGAAGGCAGTCGCTTAACCAACTGAGCCACCCAGGCGCC